>CAUYQV010158544.1:0-36578 GCA_963574575.1 Galagoides demidoff | reverse complement strand
GTGCTATGGCATCACAGCTCACAGCAACCTCCAACTCCTTGGCTCAAGCGAGTCTCCTGCCCCCACCTCCCAAGTAGCTGGGACCACAGGCGCCCGCCACAACGCCCAGCCATTTTTTGGTTGCAGCCATCATTGTTGTTTGGTGGGCCTGGGCTGGGGATTCGAACCCGCCACCTTAGGTGTACATGGCTGGCGCCTTAGCTGATTGAGCCACAGGCACCGAGCCTACTTGTGGATTTCAATCTTTTGTCTTTTGTTGCTGATTTCAAGAGCTTTACCTCCCACCCTACCAGATATTAAGTACCTTCTCTGCTCTCTAAAAGTCTTCCTTTCACTCTTCCACCTCCAGGGCAGCTGCCTTGCCCCTTTTGAATTTACTGTACAGTAGAACTCCCATAGTTGACCACCTCCCTACAGTGACCACCTCCTTAAATTGACCTAATTTTTATAGACCAGACATGCATCACATGTCTCGGTACAGTAGGCCTAGTTTCTTATGTTGACCACTTTCAAAAATAATTTATGATTTTTAAAACTTTTCACACACACCTAAGATCCTCTCAGGGCACACCAGTTGAAAATCGCTGCTCTGGAGCTCTATTCCTTGCATTTCTTGGCTCACTGCCGCTTCCTCCATCTTCCCAGCCAGCGCTGCAGCCTCCGCCCTCTGTCTCTGCTTCCATCACATGGTCTTCTTTTCTGCAGTCAAATCATCATGTGCCTCTCTCTTACAAGGATGCTTATGATTGCATTTAGGGCCCACTCTTATAATCCAAGAGAATCCTCTCATCTTAAAACCCTGGATTTAATCACAACTTCAAAGACCCTGTCTTCATATAAGGCAACTCTCAGAAATTCCAGGGATTAGGACCTGGATATCTTTGGAGGCCATCATTAGCCTCCCACAAATAGGTAATGCAAATCAATGTTTACCACAGTTGTCATAAAGTAGTTTGAATTCGTGGTCTCCCAATAAAGTGAAAATGCCAGAGCCTGAGAGCCTGAAGTTTCAGGTTCATAGTGTCTGTCCTCCATCTTTCTTTACAGACTGAGTGTACAACGGTGGGTCAGGATCAGAGGTTAGCAAAGAGAATACATGGGGCACAAAATTTAAGGAGACACTCACCTTCAGGGCCTGTAAGTGCAAAGTTGGCACTTGCATGACCTTGAGAATATCTTCTTAAATTTTGCACTGTACCGGCCTTGCTTGTTTACCCTCATTCTGGCCCTGCTGCGAATCCTAGTGAACCACTCATTGCTGGCTGTGCGCATCCAATTCTTTCCTTCCTTTGCTCAGGCTGTTGTCTCAACCTGTAAATCTTATTTGCACACTCTAGACTTAAAGGCCCAGATACCAGTTCTTCTCCAAGGCCTTATGAAATTGAAATGGAACACTTTCTTTGCTCTTTCTGGTTGGAGTTTCTGTGGGATCCCCAAATATAGAGATTCTGAACACTTTGATAGCAGAAAAATCAATCATGGTGGGAGGTTTCCCTATGTAAGACTTACAACCTGTAAGGAAAAGACTTACAAGTGGGAAGAAATCTCTAGGATCAGCTCACTTCAAAGAAACCTGTTGAAGATGAGTTGGGCCATTATTTTCCACCAATTTGCCATGGAGGTAAACTTTCCTATCTTCTCAGAAAAAAAGGAATGAAAAGAGTGCAGAGACCACGTAGAAGAAATATCATTCCATTTAATATTTTTTCTCTTGGTGGTAAATATTAGGAGTGGGGAAGAAACAATTTGTTTCCCACACCATAGTATTATCCTTTCTCTTCCTTAACTTACTGGATTTAACCATAGCCTATGCAGCAGAGGCTGTGGATCATAACCCATGACCCATAATAAACAATAATTGACCAACCACAGGGGTGGCTCTCTCACACTACTGCTTTGGGAGCTTTCCTGAGGCCATTCATGGGGAGCGCAGAGTTTATCTATAGGAGGATGTAAAATAGTAATCCAAAATTACTTAGCAATATCTGTTATGTGACAAAGAAGGTCCAGCCACCCGTCACTGTCTAACCAATATGCAGAGATAGGAATAAGTCTACACCAGACGTCCTCAACCTATGGCCTGCAGGCCACATGTCGCCTGCCTAGGACATTTATCCATCCAGCCAGGTGCTTTTGCCACTGCTGCCTGTCCTGCTTAGCAGCCGACTTGTCCCAGGGCCCACAGTCCAGTTCTCCAAACAGTGAACTGGTCCCCTGTTTAAAAAGTTTGAGGACCCCTGGCAGAAGGGGGTCAACTTTCATTAGCAGAAGGCCATCAATTCTGGAAAACGGCAAGAACAGTCTCTCTAAAACTGATCTGTTCTTCCATTTTCAAAATCACAGTTTTATACATAAAAGTTAAAATCAAGCACTATACTAACCTTTATCTTAAACAACAGTAATTAACATTTATCTTAACAACTGTAATCCTCATAACCCATGATGGATAATAAACAATAATTGACATAACCCATGACTAGTATAACAACATACCAGTTCAAAGTTAATCTCTTAAATCAATCACCCTAAAGTACTCAGGGATACACCTTCAGGTGAAAGAAATTTACAAAACAACAAGGATGGGAGACATGAGGTGAAGGTCAGTAGGACCTAAGCTGCACATCCGCCGTGTCCTGTTGGCCCTACCCTGACTGATTCCATCTTATTCACACTACATTTGCTCTTATCGCCAACTTAATGAAGTTTCAAAATCTAAACTCAAATCTCCTTATGAATTAAAATCCAATGTGTAAAATTGTTAAGTTAAACTGAAGACCCCAAACCATCCTTACAAATGTCTTACTCTGCTCAGTTTCAGCCAGAACACCAGTGGTTTCTGAGTGATGCAGAAAAGATGGAGAAAGACTTTTTGATTTCAGTCTTGTTGGGATGCTGGTCAGTCATGCTAGCTGTTTGCAGTCCATGACCAGTAAACTTAAATCCACTGGGGTGAATTTAATCTTTTGGGTACTAAATATTTTGTGTTAAAGACAAAATCCATCTATACATATCCTTTTCTCTTTGAAGGTGGCTTCTGAGATATTGCTGCCTTCTTTGAGAACTTAGAAATTTTTAATGGAGTCAGGTATAGGGGCAGAGGGATAGCTACCTTTCTGCCCATCAATGGTTTGCTGGAAAATAGTTGGCACATGGCTAATTGGAAAAAAAAGCATGTAATTTTTTATATAAAACTGCAGGAGTGTGATTACCCAGTTTCCAGTGAGGTCTGCAAGGTTATACACCCTTCTATGGAGGGAAAGGGAGCATGAAGTTTGTAGGAATAAATGATTTCAGGAGAGGGGATAAATAAACACAAAGAACAGTGGCCTGGGATAAGTTCCTCTCAGCTTTGGGAGAGGTAGTGGGAAGGTAAGGGATGGAAGTTTACTGTCAACAAAGGTTGTTTTATCTTATGGAGCAGGTGAATTCTCTTAGGTAATCTTTCAGCACTATCCTCAGAAGGACAAATGAAAAGTCTGGGCACACTGACAACTCCCTGTCTTTTCTCTTCTCTGGGGTTATCTTTCCTGGTCCTTTGGTGAGATTCTCAGGAAGAGGGTCTTTAGGCATTTGCATTTTTATTTGGTGGGTTGGGGGGAAGCTCCAGAGAGCTTTGGAAGGAAGAAGATTTGGAAGGGAAGAGGATCAGAGAGATGGGGAGTGGCTCTAAAGCCTTGGCTCTAAGGCTTATGTGCAGCCTTTCAATATTCTTTAACTCAAAGCACTTAGCTCTCCAAAGCACCGTGTTTTGAGGTATTGTTTTCTGCATCCCAACATAGCTCTAGCTACCACTTCTTCTTTCCTCTCTGGCAAAATTAAAATCTCTTAATTTCCATTTCCTCTTTGAGCCCAGTGTTCCTATCCTCTCTGGGATCCCCTTTCCTATCCAGAGCTGAGTGAGGACAGTAATCTGTGCCCCCTCAGCCTTCACTAGCTCTTGTAGAACAAGCATTTTCTATTCTTTGCTGGACATCTTTTTCTTGTGGTCTCTTGCTATGAAATTTCTTAGGTTTGAAAACTTACCTCCTATCTATGGCCATACCTCTCTGAACATACCCTATCTCCTCTGAAAATTTACCTACTAAGGAGAGTTTTCCTTCTCTTCATACCTGTATTTGGAGAATCTCATTCAACAGATTCCTGAAGCAAAGTTGCCTTTTGTTGTCTAAAGTTCTGTCCTTGGGACCCAAAGACCAGACTCTCTGCCAGGTGGGCCTCCAGACACTCTCTGCTTCTGGAGAGTCCAGCTCTTGAGTAGCATTTTCTCTGTGACCACTTTTGAGGTAGTAATAGCTTAAGTCTTCAGTGTTTCATCCTCACTCTCTGTTGCTGATTCCTTTCGAGACTCATTTGGTCCCTAAGAGCTCACTCTGTTGCTAAGCTGCTCCCTTTTCGTATCCGTACCACTTGCTGGACTAAGTGTCTGCCTTCCTTTTACTCTTTTCTTGCCTTCTGACCCAGACATTTGTTCTTGATCATACTCCCCTAAATTTTGCCTTGGGGGATAATCCATTTTTAAAAAATCAAATGAATTCTGCGTCTGTCAAAATCAAAACTAGGTCTATGAAAAACATCCTTCATGTTTAATTCAATCTTGTCCCCCCTTTCCTGCTTGTGTCCTGTGATCCCTCTTGGGAGACAGTCTCGCAGATCAGAATTTAATCCCAGGCCTGGTCTCAGTCTATACTTGTCCTTCCTGGCTCTTCTTCCATTTTTTCCATGCCTTCTTTTGGAATCTTGATTCTACAGATTTCTTGAGCATACTTTCTTACATCAGAGACTAAAAACTTTTAACCTATAAAATTGTGCTTCAGATATTTTACCTGGCTCTTTCTAGCCTTCCCTTTCAAATCTGTACAGATCCACTGGATAGAGTCTTCCAGATCTTTAAGGAGTTCCTCTTATCATTAACTATTACATCTTTGCTTTTGGAAACCCTTAAAATGTTTCCAGGTAAATGACTTCAAATCTCCAAAGATAGACAATTGGCTAACAATGAAAAGATGTTAAGCTTCCATTCCGCACTAGAAAAATGCAAAATCAAAGCAACGAGATACTATTTCCTTCCCATTAGGATAGCGATACTATTGATAAAAAAAATTTACTTTATAAAACCCTCACAGTCATAAGTGTTGGTAAGGGTTTGAAAAAATTAAAACATTGGCACAGTTGTTGGCAGGAATGTGAAATTGTTCAGCTATTGGGGAAAATAGTTTGGCAGTTCCTCAAAAAGTTAAACAAGAATTACTACATAATTCATCAATTCTACTTATACTGAAAAGAACTGAAAAGAGAATTTAAACAAAAACTTGTACAGGAAGGGTTATTGCAACACTGTTCACAATTAAAAAAATGAAAACAACCCAAATGGCCACAAACTGATGAGTGCATAAACAATATAGCATATCCACACAATGCGATATTGCTCATAGAAAGGACTGAGGGATGAATACAAGATATAACAGAGAGGAATCTCAAAAATATTATGGGAAGTGAAAGAAACCAGACATAGAGGTAACACATCATTTTATATAATTCCTTTTACATGAAATATCTGGAATAGTTAAATCCACAGAAACAGAAAATGAATCATTGGTTGGCAGGGGTTTGGGAGGTGGGTGGGGAACAGACTGCTTAACTGGTACCTTCTAGAAAATCTTTCTCTCCACACACACATGCAAACATATACACATGTACATACACATATAAAACAAAAAAATTGACAATACCAAGTGCTGGCAGAGCTATAGAGCAACTATAACTTTATATAGTACAGTTGCAAATGCAAAGCTGTACAGTCACTTTGGAAAGCAGTTTGGCAATTCCTGAGAAAGTTAAACATACACTTATGTATATAAGACTCAGCCATTCTACTTTTAGAATATTGACTCAAGAGGAATGAAAATTTATATTCACACAGAAACTGCATAATACAACTGATAGTAGTTGTATTTTTATGCTCTCTACTCCCTAAATGGAAACAACCCAACTGTGCCTCAACAAATGAACAGTTAAACAAACTGGGCATACTCAGCAGTTAGACAAGAGGAACTACGGATTCAAGCGGCAACAGAAGAATGTGGGAGCACTGTGCCAGGGGGAGGTGACATGCTGTGTGATTCCACCTAAAAAGAAATCAGGAAAGTTATTATGTAAATAATGGTCAATATAATTATAAATATACATTCTGGACAAGGGAAGACTAGTCCATAGGGACAGAAACCAGAAAATAGATCTGTGGTTTCCAAGGGCTGGAGGTAGGGGTACAGGTTAACCACAGTGGGGTGAGAAGGATTTGGGGGTTGATGAAACTGTTCTTTGTCTTGTGTTGATGGTTATTCATTGAGTGTTTGCCAAAACTTCTAGAATTGTACACTGAAAATAACTGTACACTGTATACACCTTGTATTGTATGTAAATAATAATTTAATTGAAAAACTGGGAAAAATACATAAATATATCCATAAATACATATATCGCCATATTTTAGCACCAGATGTAATGTATAGTCAGGCACTCAGTAAAGGGTAAACAAATACTCTCTTCATCTTTATTTTAAAAGTTTTAAGTGACACAAACACCGAAAACAAAAGTTAAACTTTCATTAGTTTGTAGGTTATGGAAACCTTCCGCAGCAGTCGGATTGATGAGGAGAAATTCCCTAGGGTACCTGAGAAACCAGAGATGGGAATGATTGAAAAGTTTCCCCAGTCTTTGGATAGCCTTTACTTGGGGTGGGAATTTAATTTGTTCTTGATGTAAGCTGGGCCGGAAGGAGCTCAGCTCTTTTCAATTTGCATGGGAAGGCGAGGAGGAGGGAGCTTAAAGTCTTAAATTGTGGCTGTCAGAACACTTAGGAGAGCTATTTGAGGTAAAATGAAAAAGTGAGCATAAGATAATGAGTTTTTTTCTAAAACTAAATCCATTGAACTTATAGGACTGCCCTTTCTTTGGGCAGCTTTGTTTATGTGCTTTCTTTTATGATGATATTCAAATGGTTTTGTTTATGAAATAATAATGATAGTGGGTCTTTTTTTAATCTTTTGTTTTTACCTGTCATTAAAAAAATAAATCTGCAATGCTGTTTCAGTCTTCCTCTGTCCCTCACTCTCTGTATTTATCTCTGTCTCTTTGTCTCTCTGTCATTTTTCTTTCACCAGTCAAGAAAACAAACCCACAAGCACGTGTACAGCAGCCCAGGGTTACAGAGCCAGGGTGGGGCTGGGGCTGTGGCCCCTGGGCCTGCCTGCGCAAGCGCTGCGTGCTTCCCCAGGGCCAAGGTTTCCCTTCCCTGCCCCTCGGGCTTTTGCTCCTAGCTGACTTTGACAGATGCAGCCCTCTAGCATGTTTCAGAAATGTCTTGAAAATTTACATAGCATTTCCTAAGTTTCAAGGACTTCGAAGTGGCAGGTTTAAATGATCAAAATCTAGGCTTTGAGGGGCGCTCGCTTCCCACATGAAGGGGGGAAATGACCCCTCTTTGGATACTTGGCTGTTTCAACCTGTCTCCCTAGGTTAGGTTTGGATTGCCCCTTTCATCTGTGGTTCAATCAAGGATTTCAGTGTGGTCACAGACCTCCTCAGACACTGCCTTGCTTGGGTTGGCCACAGTACGTGCCCTGGAGAGGTCCTCCCTTGGGCCTGTCGGACCAGGTGCCCACCTCCACCTTTATGCGTTACCCTGCCGAGATTCATGTTTGAGTTTGCAAACTGAGATTTTCCAGACTACCATACTATACCACAGGCTAAAGGAACCCAGAGTTCAAATCCAAGTTGGTAAATAATATTCATTGCGGGTCGTCTGGCTAATGCATTATGATTAATCTAAATTTATTCTGACAATACTTTATAATGGCTAAACTCATTAATTGTTTATATAATGATTTACATATGTGGTATTATTAATCATTCCTTATTAAGAAGCCTTATAAGGTTGTTCTTTGCCTGAGAGACTATAATTTTCTGTTTCCACACTGGCAGTTCCCAGTCCCATCCCTCCAGCCCCCAAATCCCTAACTGATAGTGTGGGGAGGCAAAGGCTAGCTCTCTTGCCTCAAGGTGGGATTAATGTGTGGTGCAAAGACTTTCTGTAGCACCAGACTGAATTCTGTCTTTTTTTTTTTTAAATTTTTTTCTTTTGTTTTTTCTGAATTCCGTCTTTGGTTGAGACTATACCTGGCTTAGTTATTGTTCTGACTCCTGAAGGCATTTCCCAGTCAGTTATTTGAACAAGAATCCCTGTCTCGGGCTCTGCTTCTAAGAATGAGATGAGGTTGGCGTGAACCCAAAGCCACCACATATGGTCTAGGTAGAGAAGAGTCCAGTTACCTTCAAGATAATTTGTGAAGAGTATTGTCACCAGGGATATTCCATGTTATGTGGTGACAAACTGACTCAGCCCAGTCTCCTTAGGGTGAAAGGTGGCCACTGGATTTCACGTTGTTTTCCTAAAAGATGAGAAGAAACATGTTGAACATAATAGTGGATGTTCTGGGAATCAAAGGTGACAATACACCCCTCAACAGAGGGGTCAATTAATCTCTTATGGCTACTTGACAAATTACACAAACTTGGTGGCATAAAAGTACCGAAATTTATTTTCTCACAGTTTTATAACTGGATTGCTGAGTATCATTTGGTCGAAGTCAAGGATGGGGTTACACTTGTCTGGAGGCTCTAGGGGAGGAACTCTTACCGCTTCCAGCCTCCTGTGGCTGCGGGCATTTCCCGGGTTGAGCCACCCTACTCTGATCTCTACCTTGGTGGCCACATTGTGTTATATCTCCCTGTGTCTGTCTCGTATCAGAATACATGTAATCACATTTAGGGCACACCCCAGTAATCCAGGATAATCTCCCCATCTTAAAATCCTTAATGTAATCTCATAAAGATCTTGTTTCCATATAAAGCCACATTCACAGGTTCTGGGGATTAGGGCAGGGTTACCTTTCTGGCAGTCATTTATCACACTAACCCCTGAGGAGACTGGAAGCTTGCTCGTATATAAAACAACTTGATAATATGCTAACTGTATTTCTAAGTTTGCTTCCAATAGGCTCCAGTTTCCAAAAGGACGTGCCCTTGTATTCTGTGAAGCCAGGGGACACTCCACCACTTCAGAGTTCATCATCTTCACAGACAATGAAAGACCAGTGGGCTTTTTTTTTATTAACTTAAAATAATTATTTTATTATAGTCACAGATTTGTTGGGTAGCATCTTTTTTTTTTTATTTTTTTACGCTCTTTTCTGTTATTCTTTTTTTTTTTTTAATTGAATCATAGCTGTGTACATTAATGCAATCATGGGGTACAATGTGCTGGTTTTATATACAATTTGAAATATTTTCATCAAACTGGTTAACATAGCCTTTGTGGCATTTTCTTAGTTATTATGTTAAAATATTTATATTCCACACTTAGTAAATTTCCCATGTACCCTTGTGAGATGCACCATGGGTGTGGTCCCACCCATTACCCTTCCTGCACAAAACCTGTAGTTCCTCTTCCACAAAAAAAGGATAAGTAACGTGAAGGTATATGTTCTACACACTTTATGTACCCCTTAGGGACTTCTGTTTTCCTGGAGAGAAAACTCTTTAGTCAGAATTTCTCAAAGTCTTGCCATCCTCTGCCAACTTGTCTTGCTGCTGGGTTTGTCATCCCATATCTCATGTAGCACAAGACCATTCTGACCCTCTAGTTGTCCCTGTACACAATTTTACTAACATGCCTTCCTATATATTAAACTTACAAAAGCCTGTTTCCCAAGTCACCTACAGGGTACAACTAATAATTCCACACTCAGAATTCCCCATGCTTCTTCCTTACAGAACCCATTATCAATCAGATTCTATGTACAGAAGGACACAGGAAACAAACTTACTTTCTATTGGACAATGGGTTTCACTGGATGAACCACCAATTGTAAAAATTCATCTATCACTATCTTTTTTTAGGCATCATCCTCTCTAGATTATCTTACAAAAAAATTTTAACCATTTTAACACCGATTATGAAACCCCTATTTGTGCCGCAATATGCCAGGAAAGGATGTATCCCCAAAGCTTTGGGAGAAAAAGCTTGTCAACTTCCAGAAGAAGAAGATAAATTCCCTTATACAGACCATTGGTTTAAAAATATAACCCTGATGTTGCCTAAAAATGACTTAATAAACCTTCAGATGGGAATAGGTACTCTATGTGCACCCCTTAGATATATATCTTTATCTGTGAAAGAAAAGAAGGAACCCCTTGGACTTATAATTATTTAAACAGCTGGGCCAAGGGAGGGGCACTTGTTTGTTAAGATTTCTTTTTCTTTTTTTTTTTTTTTTTGGCTGGGCCTGGGTTTGAACCCGCCACCTCCAGCATATGGGGCTAACACCTTACTCCTTTGAGCCCCAGGTGCCGCCCTGTTTGTTATTTCTAACCATCTCTTTCTCAGTCCATAATAGATCTGAAGTAGCTCATTGGACTCGTTCCTTAAAAATACTTGCAAAAATAACTAAAGGAATTTTAGATGAAGATTCCATCTGGCAAGCCCCAAAACAGTGTCTTCCAAGAAGAATCCCAGATGGGAATGACTATTTTTTTGAGTCTACCCTACCTCACTGGTGGGGAATGGCAGCACATCAACTTGTGCTTCGTAACCTATCCCTAACTTTAAAATTAATTGCCAATGGGACTGCATTAGCAATAACTGCACAACAGAAATCTTTAAACTTTCTGACTCAAGTAGTTCTTGATAATCGCATGGCTCTTGACTATATTTTAGCAGAACAAGAAGTATTTGTATTTATGGCCAACTCTTCATGCTGCACTTATATGAATACCTCCACAGAAATAAAAACACATGTTAATAAAATCAGACAACAATATTTATGGTTACAAGAAGTTAATAAAAATGACCGAGAATTAAAAGATTAGCTCTCAAAACTATTTTCATAGATTCCTCATAATGTTCACTTTGTTCTTTTTGGAATCTTAAAGCTCAGGCTTTCCCTCTTACTACTGATTTTCCTAATTTATTTTATAACAAGTATGTTAATTAAATAATAGACTACTATAGGGTTGTTTCAAAACAGCAAGCAGAAACACTCAAGTAATAGTACTAGAAACATTTAATCATTCACCTATGACTAAAGAGAACTTTCAACGATAGGTTCTAAACTTTCATTCTTCAAACCCCAACTTTGCCCCACTCTAGCAGGAAGTAACCAGATCAATAAATGCCCAGATAACCCAAGATTGAGTAATTAACCAAAAAAAGGGTAGGAAATTGTAACCGGTTTTATAACAAAATTTTACAGTTCTCTAGTATCTTAGCTCCCTCATATTCCAATGGAGATTTTAATGTTCACCTCATAACTGAAGCAGGCAGTTAAATGGCCTTGACTGGACAGAGTTGAAACTGAGGGTTATCTCAGCTCCAGCAGCCTAGCAATAGCAGTCTCAGATGAAGAAGAGAAGAGACAGAGAGGTCTCAGTACAAACTGCTGAACAGAACTTTGTAATTTTCTATACACTGATACAATTTCTTTGAGTTTTTCCCAAGAAACAGCAGAACCTCCTTGCAGCCCTGAGATAACTATAGCACCTTACTCTACCAGAATGTCCAGATAAAGTCAAATGATATGCCCACCACAGATCGTGACTAAGAGCCACTGAGCCAGCACACAAGTCTGAAAGAGTGAACAATAGTAACCCCTAGCTCATTATAATACTAAAATTCCCACCCTGGGGAAGGATTTCCCCACCATTTTCTGTTCATGGGATGTATGAACTAGCATGATTCCCCACTGTATTTGCATGCTCTGCACTCCATCCCAAACATACAAGGGGGATACTCCCTCTATGCATTATGCATCGACATAGCCTGTGTCTTCTCCTCCCAGTTGACTCATTATCTGAAATAAATCCTTTCTTCCTTGACAATCCTTGTCTCAGAATTGACTTCCTGTGCAGAACGAGGAATAGTGAACCCCTTCATGGGTTTGTTAACACTACCATAAAGCAACAATTACAGTTCTGTTCTGCATTGCTGTGCTTCTTTGCAGTAAACCTCCACCGTGCACCATGAAAGGTGGTCTGAATGCTTTTTCCATGTTTTATACTCATATCATGTAGCCTATAGAGCAGTGATGCTCAGCTGGTGTTCTGTGGCACACTGGTGTGCCATGAAAGGATCTTAAGTGTGCCAGAAAAATTTTAAAGATCTTTAACTAAATTATTTTTGAAAGACGTTCAAAGCACAGGAAGTATATTCTTTTTTTACTCCTTTTTTTGATCAACATAATTTAAGTGTGCCACGAAAGTTTAATTACAGGTTCAAGCATGACATGAGATAAATAAGGTCAAAAAACATTGCTATAGAGCATATGGAAAAATGAAATCACAGCCCTCTCTCTCTTAAGGATATTGCTATTGATTACTGGATAAATACACCTTTCATGCTCAACTACAAACAACAATTCAGATTGCTGTAATTTATCACAAGGCAGTGCACCACTGACACTGGATTCTTGAAGGTCTTATATTCCAAGAGGAGGTGCAGAACAACCAGTGGGCTAGAGTGGTGAAAGGAGGATTTAAAGAGATGTAAGACTTGAACCAAGTCTTACTAAGACCGAAAGTTTGCTTGACTTTGGCAAGGAAGAGGAAAAGAGAGTTCATTTGATTTTTTCATTTGATTTTTATAATTAGAATTTAGAGTTGTAGCTTTCTAACATTTTTGGCTGACTCAAAGTAAAAACACATTTTACATCATGACCTAGTGTCTGAAATATTTACATGAAATAAAAGTTTTATAAGACAATATTATTTATTCTTAATATAGACAATAAGTTTTCATTTTAAAAATTCTAATGTCTTTTAAAATTTCTGGTTCAGGCTTACTATATCACTAAATTGAAGCAAAACCATTAGAGTAGATTGAGACACAGACATTTGAAAAAGTGCCACTTCAAAGAAAATACTGTCTACTGTGGTTTCTGACCATACTTGCCATTAGTTGTCTATTACTTACTGCACTAACAAATTATCCCAAAACTAAGTGTTTTAAAACAGTAGCCATTATAATCATATAGGTTCAAGGATTCTGGCATTACTTAGCTGAGTGCATCTCCCTCAAGATTTCTCACAAATCTTAAATCAGGGTGCTGGCCAGAGCAGTGGTCTCATCTGAAGGCTCAATAGGAGCAGGATGGTTCATTTCTAAACTCACTCATATGTTTGTTGGCAAAATTCAGCTCTTAATAGACTTTCAGAGCCACGATACTTCTCTGGCTGTTGGCTGGAGGCCTTCCTCAATTTAATTCCATGTGGACATCCCCACAGGGCAATTAACAACATGATTATTGACTTCCTCAGACTAAAAAAGAGCAAGAGATGGTGAACAAGATGCAAAGTTTTTTCTGTAATGTAGTCTCACAGGTGCTGTCTCATCATTTTTGCTATATTCTATTTGTTAGAAGAGAGTCACTAGGTCCACTCCCAGAGGGAGAGGATTGTGCAATGGTATGAATAGAAGGAGGTGGAAGTTACTAGGCCCATCTTGGAGGTTGTCTACCACATGGTAAACCTGATACTAGCAAGAAAAAGTTAGTGGGAGTTGGGAGAATTGAGTCTAACCCACCATCTAACTTGTACACTTTGGTGCACTATCTTGACTTGGGACAGTGTATCCAGCATGTGACTGTTATCTACAGTTATGATTCCAAGGAAAAAAATGCTGAGGACCACAGCCTCAAAGTAATCAAGAATGCTAGCTTAATTTGAGGAAAAGGAAGTAGAAGTATACGGATTGATTTGCTCATGCTCATATAGTAAGTTAGTGATCATGCTCTAGTGCAGTAAAATCCCAGTCCTCTTGGCTGCAGAGATTAATAACATGACCCAGTTTTTCTGGTTCTCTTGACTTGATAAGCTATTGACTTGACCATGGCCACACAGCTAGATGTTAACACAGTATTACACAATGTTTCATACCAAGCTAGAAGGTTAAATAAGAAGAACTGATTATGTATTTTGAGTTACCTTTGCCAATTTAGGACTTTTTCTCTCTCTCTCTGAGGTAAAGGGGGAGGTATAGCTTTTATGAAAGAAGCAAACCATGGTAATTTTTGAAGATTTCATCTCAAGAGGGAGGTACTAGTAAACCTAGTAACAATACATTCTTTACTATTAATAAGAACTCCAATGGCCTTTAGAGTTTTGATAATGATGTAAATAAAACTATTGAGCTGTATTAAGAGCATGATGCTATGTCACATGAAACCTAAGGTCTTGCCGTCATTCATTTATTTATTTTCATGACTGAAAGATTGGCATTTGGGAAAGTAATTTAGAATTGTTGGATTTTCCCTTTACCCTCAGGTTACATTTTAGTCACATATTGTGTTTAGGAATGCTCAGATGAATAACTGGTGACTCATTGATGTATTTTAGAAATAGCATTTTTCAATGTGTTGAATGCAGTCAAAGTATTAGGAGGGAGAAGGAACTTTCAGAAGTGAAAGGTGGTGAGTAACCTGACAGAATGCAGAAAAGGATGAATCTGAGCACTCAAGTCCATTTCTGAAGCATCACTCCATGATGGAAACAATAGTGCTGTTCTACCAATCTGCTTACGTTGCCATGGTGATTTCTACACTGATTGTATCCAGAGACAATTGTGCTGAGACTCATTGAAGATCCTCTCCTTGTGACAAACCACTAGACAGATTTCAGCTGATGGTGCTCACCAGTGATGCAGGCTACATTCCAAATGATGGCATAAAGTTTTTAAATGACAGGAGGAGCTATCATGGAGTGGCCAAAAAGAAAAAATAAGTAAGGAATTTTGTAAAGAATAATTTTTTTGAACCAGGAATGATCCTGGGGTGTGATAGGACTTTCTATCCTTACTGAAATCATATTTCTGTGGTGCTAGAGAAATGTCTGCCCTGAGCTCCCCAGTTTGGAGATGGATTGAGTGGACAAGAGCATTGTGGCATGAGAAAGATGGATAATTGATTTTCTATTTTTCAGCATTTTAACTGAATTGTGAAAAATAGTGCCTTTTATCTGAGAGAGCTTTCATTTTCTCTGGATGAAGACATGATAACAAGGAACAAAACTTACATTTGAGTTCAATAAAGGAGACAGAGAAGGCCAAGGAAGAATTTGGGATATCTTAAAATTAATGATAAAATGTATTTAAAACAGCTGTTATTATGGAATAATTAAAATAAAAATGATATACCCTTACCTTTTTATTCTTTGTCTTCAGTTACTCCTATTTTTAGTGTGTGTGGGGCAATCTCAAATTCAAGAGTCTTGCCTGACAGAGATGTTGGTAGAACATCTTTCTACTCATGACCAAGATCTTGAAACTACTACATTTTCCCTTCAGGATCTGTATACCTGTCTGTTTTCTTTCCTCTCTTCCTCTAGTCTTTCATTCCTTTCTAGTTAGTTAAACATTTCATTGATGTGGATTGGAGATGGACACTTAAGTGTTGTCAGTGGGAATCTCAGCCTTTAGCTGAGTCTGTGGGAACTCCTGAAGAGTTGAACTGACAGGCTTCACTGGCAGCAGGAAGACTGGTCCTCTGGGCCCCACACAAAGGAGGCAGGTGGGACTTGGCAATGCCAGGCACGTCTAGGCACCCCAGAAGGACTGGATATGTCTTCACTCTGTCTTTCCTGTGGTCTTGTTACTCTGTTTCTGCTTGTCTTTATGTCTTCTTGCTGTTTTTCCCCACTGGTAATTCTCCCTATATTCTTTCAGTCCGAATTCTCGACACGTCACATGATTATCATCATTTCTCTTTCACAGACCATTTTGTGTAAAGCACAATAGTCTGGGGATTAGTAGATTTTGTGCTAGGGTAGGTCTTGTGAACTGAACATTGCCAGACTGTCTGGTGTTACTGCTCAGGGCTTGTTTCTTCAGTGGGGCAGGTTTTCTTAAAGGGACTGAAGGTCTCATAAAATGATTGTTTGCCATGATCACCATGTTCACCAATAAATAAACATATGGCTCCAACAGTGTCTTGTACCCTACATATTAACCTGATATAAGTATGGTGGCTCATTCACTTTATGATATTTTCTTTTTGTGATTCATTAAGTTCATTTGAACTGCAGTATTCCCCAGCATTTATTGGCACCAGGGACTGGGTTCATGAAAGACAATTTTTCCACCAACTGGAGGCAGAAGGGAATGGAGAGGTGTTGGACTCTCATAGGGAGCATACAACCTAGATACCTCACACGTACAGTTTATAGTAGGGTTCATGCTCCTATGAGAATCTAATACTGCCATTGATGTGACAGGAGGTGGAGCTTAGGCAGTGATGCAAGCAATGGGGAGCGGCTGTAGATACAGATGAAGCTTTACTCGCTTGCCCACCACTCATGTCCTGCTGTGTAGCCTGCTTCCAAACAGGCCACGAACCAATACCAGTCTGCAACTCAAGGGGTAGAACTGAAAATTTAAAGGAATTTTTCAGGTTCAGGTGGGCTAGGCAAGATTTTATGTATGTATGTATTTTTTCATTTATTTTGAGACAGAATCTCACCCTGGATAGAGTGAAGTGGTGTCATCATGTTGTTTACTGCAACTTTAAACTCCTAGGCTTGAATAATCCTGCTGCCTCAGCCTCCTGAGAAGCTGGGACTATAGGCTCAGGCCACAACATTGGCTACTTTTTTCTGTTTTCAGTAGAAACTGAGTCTCACACTTGCTCAGCATGGTCTCAGACTCCTGACCTCAAGAGATCCTCCCACCTTAGCCTCCCAGAGTGCTACGCTTACGGGTGTGATCCACTGCACCCAGCAAGATTTTATTTCTTTACTCACTAAAGTATACCATTGCAAGAAAGAGTATGTTGATGGGATTTTAGAAAGTGTGAGTGAAAACTCCTCAAAACTTGCTCTAGATTGCCAACTGGACTTAGCTAATCCCTTCCTTGGTATGTAAGTGGACACTGAGCTGGGAACTGACTGAGGCTTATGCCTGGGCAGTGCTACCATCTGTCCAGTCAATCAGATTAGGCAAGCAATCTATTTAGAATGGATGAAATTGCAATGACCCCAAGTGCAGATTAATCTGTTTCCTCGTGGGTGCTTCTCATTCCAGGGCAATTTTCTCCCATTTCTGTTGCACCATGTGGCTAGCACACTGTACAGCACAACAAGGCAGGGGCAGAAGAGTGGGTATTGCAGAGGTAAGGCATGTGTGGCTGGCTTGGATTTCATTCAACGATTATCAATGCACAACTGCTTATATATCTTATTTTACGGGTCAGGAAAGATACATTTGGAAACAAGTGTGCTTTCCTTTTGAAAATGAATAATCTGAAGAATAATACTTACAATGTTTGAAAATCCAGTCATTTTAGGAAGTTTTCTAGAGTTTCCTCCTTGACCTAGTTTTAAGTCTTTTGCTGTATTTCCTATTTCAGCCTTTAAGATTTAGGTTGCTATTAAATGCTTTCAGTTTTAATTTACTCCAGAAGCCAAAGCCCCAGAATTTGGTCTCAAGCCAGTTGACAGAAAGACCTAAATTGATCAACCTGTCCTTAGCATAACCAGTATCCCACTTCTCACCAGTTTTGAGCCCTGCATTCTTAATGTGATCTCATCCTTCCACAGTGAGAGAATAAATTTCTGTGAACTTGTGCTCTACACCTCTATTTATACATCCACATGTTTGCTGCTTCCCTTTAAATTAACAAAAATCTGCAGCAGAAACCACAAATTGCTTCAATGACCTCATTTAATCTGTTTGTTTCTTCCCTTCCTATTCCTCATTTGGAGAGTTTGAGAGTTTGCATTTGGAGAGTTTGTAAAAATGAAAGGACAGGAAAATGTGAAGGTGGAAATTTCAGATTTACAATTGAAAACACAAAACAATAAAAAAAGTCTCTGGACAAAAACTGACAGGGAATAAAACAACTGCTGGGAAAATGCCCAAGGATAGCTTACAAATAATTTTGGATAGGTTTATGATTTTTTGAATTCTGGTTTAAAAGTAAGGAAATATCAGAGCTAATTTATTTTAAAAAGAACTTCAAAAATATGAAATTATTTTAGCTTTTTCCTAACACACAAGTGGATTTTACCATCTGCAATCTCTAGCTGTTCATAGTGTGGTCTGTGGACCAGCAGCCTCAGCCTAATGTGAGAGCTTGTCACAAATATGGAATCTCAGGTTCCACCTCAAAGCTACTGTATCAGCTACTGTACCTTAACAAGATGCCGGTAGTTAGCACTGGCCTAACTACTTTGTTGGGCAAGGTAATTCTTTTATCTTGGTTTTCTCATCTGTAAAACAGGGATGATAATAATAGATCAAATATGGAGTTGGTCTGAGCATGAAATTATAATATATGTAAAGCACTTAGTTCAGTGGCTGCCATGTAGCATATCTTTAACACATGTTAGCTATTATTATGCATGATGACTTTGATACAGGTGGTTACCAGATCACCCCTGGAGAGTCATTGCACTAGACGGTGAGTACTTCAAGGTCAGCCAGCAATCAGGTCTGTCTCGCTCACTTGTGTCTGCAGAACGTAGCCCTGTGCCTGGCACAGAACAGGCAATCAATTCTCCTCTGATTCCTTTGAGTGCTTATTATCTGCAACCAGTCATTTGGCACCTCTTCATGTATTATTGTACATTACTTATCACTCAGTGACTTATGGTTTAGATGTAGTGTCTTATCTGTTATCTAAATCAGAAGCACCCCAAGGGCAGGGAGTGTGTCTAATGCCTCTGGTGTCTCCACCCCAAACAGGGCTTTCCACAGTGCTTGTCTGTGGAAACAGAGGTGAGCTGAGCTCATCACTGCACCTGTGGTCATCACATATCTGACCCTTCTGGAGAACACAGACCTAGCAACACCCAGCATCATTCTCCACATATTGTAGAGCACTGAAGTCTCAACCTTTTTCTACTCCAGCATACCAGGAAGCAGAAATATATTACCCTTCGTAATATGGGCCTTCCTTCATTGCTTCTCAGTGGTGGATGGTAGTGACCTGCTGATAAATATTTAAAAAGCAGCTCTTTGGAAAGCAGTGAAGAAGCATGGTTTGCAGTGACTGCCAATACACATGGTATAAATGCTCCTACATGTCTGACTTCCAGCTACTGATGGGATGTCTCTGAACATAAATTTGGAAAAAGATGTATATAACCTGCTCTTGTGAGGTGGTAGAAGCTGCCTCCAACATGTCATTAGTGAAGAGCAAATGGGGACTGCCACCTCCTGCACAATAATGGGCAGTTTAAAAACTCATCAGAGAATTCCGAGGAGTTCCTTTGTAGGGTGTTCTAGCCTCCTCCTCTACCTCTGACAATTACCTTTGTAGATACTTAACAAATGCAATGAGCTTCTGGTATTTGAGGAATAGGTATAAGAGACCTAGGTGGTAAGTTTTTCAAGGTTTTATGTAGGGTATTAAGAGAAGCTTGGGTGATAAATCACAGGTTGATTAGCTGCTGGTGACGCTAACTGAAACCATCACAGCAAGGGTTCCCACTGCCTTTGATGGACCTGAGCATCTCTTTCTTAGCTGGATTTTAAATGATTGGAGAGTTCTGTTGTTAGATAGTTTTTACGTTTTATCAGTATTTATTTTAAAACTCTATTATAACACCTACATCTAACTAAGACACGTAGAGACACTTGGCTTTTGGGTCCATCATAGAATTGTCCTCACCTTCCTTATAACAGTCTTGTTTTCTGCTCACAGAGGCTCTTTTATGCTCCTGATACCAGCTGTTCTCCTATCCCTCCAGGCCAGCCAGAGAGCACCTCTGTCCTCAGTTATCTCCATTGAGAATGTCTTTTTCCAACTTTTCATATAATCCAATTCCCAGAGCCCTATTTTCTTTAGTCTCTGACTGAGGCTGAGCCCACATGCATTGACATGAGGAGTAAGCTGGGATTCAGGCAAAGTTCAGACTTGAGCAAGATGAGGGAGAGGATAAAAGCCAAATCCAAGATGAAGCAGTGCAGGAAACACTTTCCTGCAGGGAGGAACCAGGGAGCAGAAAGGAATGAAGCCCATGAAAAATTGAGCTCAAAGTTAGGCAGATAAATAAGAACGGAGACATAAGGTAATTTGGAAGTTAAAATGCAACATGTGCAATTGGGAGAGGAAAAACAGACACTGAAGGAAAGTTCAGGAAAGTTTGGGACTTAGGGGAAATGGCCTCAGATGTGAAGTACCTCAGGGCATACTTACTGCAGCAGGAGCCCAGGCTAAGGCTAACTTCTGCCTAGAGCTCTGTGTAGGACAGGTCCTGAACTGGCTTCCTGGAATTCTCCACATGAGAGCTCAAAGCACACCTGGGCCTTTCTTCCCTGAAAGGGGAAGAAATGTAATGACAGATCTTGTGCCATGATTCCCTCAACATCTCTTCCAGTTTCTGATTCCTTTCTCCACAGCAGACGCAGGGCAGTTAGAGAGACATCCTTGGGGACTGGGTAGGGCCGAGGCTCCTCTGAGCAGGTGCAGCCACCACTTGCATCTATGAAGGAGGAAGTGACCCATGCAAAGAGCTGGTTGCCTTCAGGAAGCTCAGCTTTTCTTTTTCTTTCTTTTTTTTTTTTCAGATTAATATGAGGATACAAATGATTAGGTTAGAATGTTTGCCTTTGTTAGGTAAAGTCCCTGTTGTAGTTGGGCCCCTCACCTAGGAGGTGTGCCAAATACCTCCACTTGTGCACATTAGGTGAGAGCTTAGTACTCCCTCTCCCTCCTTCCCCTTCCCCACAATCTGAATGAAACTGAGAACAGCTCAGCTGTCTTTGTAGCAGGGTGGCTGAGGTGTGTTTCCCCTTGGCATCTCTAGTAGTTTTTACTCTCTGGTCCCTGGTGTCATTGGGGCTGAGTGACAGGCCACTGCACCAGGGATTTCCACAAAACATCATTTGGGTGGTTGATTATTTCCCTGACTGCTGCACTTTATCTAAACCTGGCTTACTAGTCCTGCAAGAGATTCTGTAAGTCACCTAATAAATTCCTTTTCACTTAAAATAGTAAGAAAGTAGATTACATCATCCACAACTAAGTGTCTTGGCTGATACTTGCATATTGTCTTATACAATGTTTGTCTTATACAGTGTTTGAGTCTTTTACATCTATTGCTAAATCTTGTCTTGACAGCTATAGTATAAGAACCTTGGGGATAGAACATATTTTACTCCTTTTTGGACCATTTTTTGTCCCTTCCACAGTGCTGAGTACACAAGTACATGCTGAAAAAAACCTTGTTTTATTAAAAAAAAATGGACCTTTTGGAGAAGGAAAACACGTTTTAGATCAATGCTCTCCCTAGGAGGTACATAAAATGATTTATGGCAATGGAGGAAGAAAATATTAGAATGTCTAATACTTCATTTTTATCTAAAAATTTTTATTATCTATTGCTAGTATTTAATACAGATTAATAGTAGTATATCTATATTTACAAATGAATACCTGTGGGTGTGCATGATCAAAAATTTTTACTGCCATCAGTGGGCTGAGCGTTCCTGGTGCTTTCCAGTAATCAGTCAGGAATTGTTCATCAGAGCGGAGCTCTGCTGAGACCTCAGTAGCGCGCCACCTAGCGGTACCTCCTCCCACCTGCAGTGCCCTCCGTGGGTGGCCACATCCTGGGGGTCTTCCCTTCTTTGGCGCTGGGTACCTCAGGGAGGTGACAAAGATAAGAGCACCCTATGGCAAAGGGTTGAAGGAGAGACTGAAACTCCTGAAGCTTAAAGGAAAGGGGGTGGAGGGAGAAGACAGAAGCACGGTGGCGTTTGGGGGCAGAGGAAAGTGTGAGACAGGTGGGTACAGAGGGAATGTGAAATCAAAATCTGTAAAGGGCACAGTGCAACAAAGGCAGAAACACATTGCAAAGAAGATGGTACCTTTACGTTCGGCACCCCCTCCCCCCCCAAAAAAAAAGGAAAGGAAAAAAAAAAGCCCCAGGAGGAGGGTGGCCTGAGCACTCAGTCCTTGGTATTTTTCCCAGGGGCCAGAGTGTGGTCAAGGAACAATGATACTCTAAGGCCAAACTTCACCTCCCTAAGAAAGAAATTATCTGTAAAAAAACAAAAACTTGCTACCCAACCGCATAAAATACAGCCTGAAATCCTCCCTCTCCACCAGATAAATGATGTGCTTTTCGCTGCTCTTGATCTTATTCATCCTTGACGCAACTGCCCCTCTGGGGGAATTCTGGTCGCCAAGAACGTTAAAACAGACACTGCATTTTTCTTGGCCGGCTCAAGGTCACTCGCTGTAACGTCAGCAGAGGCTGCTCGTTGGGATAATAGGACTGAGCAATGACAATTATGTTTCCCAGCAGATGCCTGTGTCCTTAATCTGCCCGCTGTGGAGTGAAGCGAGAAAGGGGACATTTTCATAGCTCCAGGATGAGGCGTCAGAACTGTCCCGCTTTGATTAGCCTGCACTGGGGAGCCAGGCCGAGGGCTCGTCGCTGGGGGTGTCCCCTCCCTCCACTTAAGAGCACAGAGAAGAGAAAAAAAAGTCCGGAGGAACAAGCTAGAAAGCTGACAGGGGAAGGGAAGGAGAGGCGAGGGGAGGGCGGGAGGGGGCCGCGCCGCGGGGGCCCCTGCTCCGCGGAGAGCTGCAGCCGAATGCCAAGTAGGCGCCTGCGGAGGAGCGGGCTGGACCGCGGCCCTGTAGAAACAGTCACCTTCAGAACAAAGAACAAAGATCCCAGGATCCGCAGGCTAGGTGACAGGGCTGTGGGAGTCTGAATAGCACAGAGGCAACAGGGTTGACAATTCTGTTTGAAAAAGGAGTAGCCAGTAATGAGCAGGTGCTGGGGGGTTCCGACCTGAAGTGTCGCAGAGAAGAATGGACAGTAACTCACCCCACGGGCGGGGCTTCAGGAGCCGGGGTAGAGCTGGGGCTTTGCAGCTGAGCCTCCTATCTGGGCGAGAGGGCAGGCCATGGCTGTGCTGAGAGTGGGTGGGCTTACGGATAGGGCCTGGGGGGACCTCACCCGTGAGCTCTCTGAGCTTTACAATGTCATTAGCAACGGTGGATGGTTTGGAGTGGTGGCCAGGGGCCAGGATCAGGGCGTGAGGCCCCAGCACCTTCTCATAGCTTTGTAATCTTGGGGGCATCTCCTAACTTCTCCAGCCTCGTTTCTTTACCTGCTACTCGACCAGTCCTCCTTTAATTATTCATTCGTTCATGAAACACTTGCTGAGCAACAACCACGCGCGCTAGGCAATGGGCTCTCCCAGCCCCAGGTGCTGCAAACACAGCTATCAACTCTCTGGGTCCATCGCCCCCATGCGGTAAAGGCTGTCATTATCGCCTTTTGCCCGCAAAGAAGCTGAGCACAGAATTGTTAGGTACCACGCCCGAGGTCACACTGCGGCCAGTAACTGGGGAGGCTGGGTTCCAACCCAGGCAACCTGGAGCCAGAGTCCATCTCCCACCTTCTGCTCTGCTTTTGGGTAATCACAGGCTTGTATTTTTCTCTGGAAAATGGAAATGTGTGACCAGAGTCTCTGAGGTTGCCTCTGTCCTGAGGTTTAATGAGTCCAGCACTCCATATGTTAGGTTTTAGGAGGAATTGCCTGCACGGGGGGTTTTACCCCCTCCCCCCAACCTGTGTCCTGGTTGTGTCTGTGCACACAGAACACGGTAGCAGAGAAATTCTCGACTGTCTGCAGCTCCAGTCTCCCAGCCATTGTTCACCTCCTGTTGGTGTCTGGAAGTGAGCACTCGAATGGTGTGCCTTTGACCTCAGCTGTGAGTTGTAGCTCTGAGAGAGAAAAACAGACTACCGGGTTTGGGGGCTGACTCGGAGGGATCTATCATACCAGAGAACCTTTTTTTTTTTTGGATCAATTTTATCCCATTTGCTAAAATGGTGGTTAAAAGCCTGGCAAAATTTTATACTCTGGATGCCCTGAGATCAGTAACCACAAACTGTTAGTTGAGGCAAGTGGCAAAACCAACAAAGTCCTCTTTTGCTCTGTGTATGTGCTTTTGTTCTGTCAGAGCTAAGCATACATTTAAAAGAAAACTGTTTTATTTCTACCCCAACCCCACTCTTCTCCCCATCTCACTGTGTAGATCCCCAAGTGTCCAGGAAAGAAGTCAGAAGTTAGGGAGGAGTTTTGCAGACATGTGGAAACCAGCCCTGGACTAACCAGGGAGGCATCTCCAAGACGGGATGGGCTGTGTGGTTCTTTGTTGTTACTGCTTCGTTTTGTGGTATGGTTTTGGAAGGAGGGAAAAAGGGACTTGTGGTTGAAAAATAAACAAACAGCCAACACCCCCAATTCAAGAAGGAATTATAGGCTCCAATATTTTTAAAACATTAAGGGGAGATCATCAATACTCCCCAGGGAAAGAAGATGGTTCCTTCCACAGGCACTTCTACTATACACATTTCCACAAATTTCCACTACAAATGCCTATAGAGGGGCTATGTGACTAGGGCTGGGCACTCTAGTCAGGAATGCTGGTAACTTGGAAGGAATTCTTGTCAGGGTGTTAATGAGCTTTTACAAAACTGACCTTTCTAAGGCGAAGAGAGGCTGAACAGGTCCGTGGGTCCAGCAGGAGAGGCTGGGGCCACCCGGTGTCAGACCCAGGCGGAAAACAGGGGAGAACAGATGGAAAGCAAACAGGAAAGACCCACCCCGAGCAAAGTGAGTCAGACTTCCCGCCGGCGGAGCCCAGAGGACGGCCGCCAAGTTAAGGCCAGCAGCTGTCCAGCGATTATAGGCATCCCAAAGTCAAAGAGCTTGGACATGAGGCCAACAGAGAAATGTTTCAGCTGCTCCAGGGGTGAAGGGACCAGAACAAAGGCCTGGCTTCAGATTAGAGGCACAAAACCTCAGTTGACCTTGGGTGACCTTTGTCCCTCCTGGTAAGGCCTGGACCATCACAGAGAGAAATGACAACAGACAGCATCTGTCAGAGGCTGTTCAATGCTCTGACCTTTGATCTGGGAGTCAGCCTATGACCTCCCTCTGCTTCCACCCGTTTCTCCCCACCCCTGGAGACTGGCAGGTAGTGCCTACTACCATGATTTAACCAGTTTGGACAGTTTAGTGACAGGTGTGCGGGGCAACAGGAAGCCAGGGAGATGGTCCTCAGTGAAGAAACTCCTGGGATTTTTGCTCTTGGAAATTCACAGAAGGAGTGGGCAAGACACTTCAGTGTGATGATGAGGACTGTTCAGAACTTGGGGTGACTTGGAATCACTTTAAGATGCTGGAAGGTGGGGGTTGAAAAGAGACAGGAAAAAGAAAGCCTGTAAGTCAAAAATCACAGCTAGGCTTTAAGACATAAATGCTTCCGCAGGAGCTATTGCGGTCCTGAACTCAAACTGATGACTCAGATTCTTTTCCAACATTTTGGATTTGGTAAAGCAAGGGAGGGACTATATTGGTTGTGCCTGAGAAGGGCTGGGGGTGAGGTGGCACAGTGGGGCAGGCACCTGTGCCCGGGCTGGAGCCAGGGTCCCTTTCAGCCTTGCCCTGGACAGACCATCATGTATGTTTTGCCTGAAGCAAACTTGAGCAGGCTGTAGGTGCTAGTGCCTGACAGTGATTGCTGCCCTGCCCAGCCCCAGGCCCTGTAGTTCTAGAACACGTGTGGGTGACGTTCCCACGAGTTTCCACCTTGCTCCCAAGGAGCACTTTCTCATTTTCTTTCCCACTCAGAAATGCACAGCTGAGGTGACATTATAAAGGGGCAAGCATGATTGTATTATCTATCTATCATCTATTTACCTATCAATTATTTATCATCTAGGGTAAGCAGATACATACACACACTCTCTCTCTCTCACGGTTAAGAACAGCAGTGTCAGGCCATTTGAATTGAAATGAACAGACTCTTGAGTGGTAAACTCTGAACTCCTACCGAAACCTCAGCTCAAGGAAGAGATCTGATCCAGAAACCCCACGGGTCTCTCCTTAGGGCATTCGGGTTCTAAGGCCCTGTGTTTTGCTGGCCCCTGGTCATAAAGCCTTTCTCAGTGGAGCTGTGGGCTACAAGTCTTCACCGGTCCATGCTGACCAGAGAGCTCCCTCCAGTGGCTTTTCAGAGCAGGTTATTTTCACTTCCTTCCATTCACCAAATTTTTAAATAATTACACAGACAAGCCCTGTTTAAGCTCTTAGATTTCTGCCTAGTTTCTTTTGTTGATAACGACAATCTCTATCTTTATCGAATAAGAACACTTACATTCGAATGTAACATCCTAAATATATTGATTCTCACATTAACTAAGTGAGGTAGGTATAATTGTTTCCTCACTTGTAAAGTGGGGAATGAAGTTGTGTCTGATCACATAGACAGGGCATCATGCAGCAGGATCTGATAGAACAGCCAGATTTTAGGCTGATGTCCCTCGCATGGGCCTCCCCGCCTCCTGTACCATGCATGGAGTCTCAATCTGCAGGAATCATGCCTTCGTCACTTGACCTGGGCAAGACATTCAACCCATTCTGCAACCACCACGATTTTTTCTATGTGATTCATTATTTTAGACTAACTTATCACCACATTTCCAGCCTGGAGGCGATTCACTTTACAAGGTGAGCTCTTTTGACAATGTTCTAAGCTTGGTTTTGCTATTATAGCCAAAAGAAAAAGTAAGCAAACTATTTTCTATTCTTCATTTTTCTTATATCTAAAATGTAAATAGCATATTACTCCTTTTTTTTCCCTCTATAAATTTTTTTTTGGACAAATTTAATGAATTTTGGGGGTTTTGAATGACCTCTAGTAAATAAAAACCCAGAGCTATTTTTCCCCTGTTATTTGGACAGTTAGATTCCAGAGGCTTGAAAAATACACTGATTTGAAAGCCAGAAAGGAATCCAGCTGGCTCTGAAACGGCCTTTTTGCTGCTATCTCCATTTGACATTTCTGGATTGCAGTACTCTTATCTATGAAATGGAGGAATTTAATCAGGTAAAGTTTAGGTCTCTTACTAGCTAGAATATTAAATGTTGGCAGGTGGTGAGAAAAAATATATGAAAAAATGCAGGAATGATTACTAAGTATTGTTGACTGCCCTCATGCACTTATGCACCACATATCTTACTTTCTAGATGTGTATAAATTAAGCTTATGACTTAGAGCTTATGTGAAATGAGATGACTGGCTTGGGATCCACAGTAAAGAACATCAAATTCAACATGAAATTCTCCAATGCCTAATCTGTGGGAGTGGTAATGGCTTCTTGAAGTTGCCAGCTCTGGAGAGGAAGTCTGTGAACAGTTCATTAAAACAAAAATAAATTGGCTCGGCGCCTGTGGCTGAAGTGGCTAAGGTGCCAGCCACATACACCTAAGTTGGCGGGTTTGAATCCAGCCCTGGCCCGCTAAAACAACAATGATAGCTGCAACCAAAAAATAGCCAGGCATTGTGGCGGGTGCCTGTGGTCCCAGCTACTTGGGAGGCTGAGGTAGGAGACTCACTTGAGCCCAGGAGTTTGAGGTTGCTGTGAGCTGTGATGCCAGAGCACTCTACCCAGGGGGACAGCCTGAGGCTCTGTCTCAAAAAAAAAAAAAAAAAAGAAAGAAAGAAATTGGGATGGGTTCTCCAGTCACTTGCACTAAAACACTGATTTGAGCTCAGCCACATATGTGGTTTTATTACGTGTGTACAGTGGAGACCTGCAGAATTTGTGTGGTAACGTAGCTGACACATGTTATTTAGAAGGAGTTTTTTATAATTTGAGTCCCACTCAGCCTCCTTTGAAAAGGAGCAAATGCCAGGGTCCAAAACTGTCCCGTTGGTGTAACTGCTCATGGTTAACTTTACAGAACACAGGTACAAAAGCTCAAGAATAGAGTTGCCCCTGAAACTGCCCACAAGCAGACTCAGGCTAATGGGAGAAGAAAAAGGATGTTTGGATTTAGGACCTGTCATAACCCACATAGTGAGCAACTCTCTTTTCTAATTTCCAAGTTACTTTTACAATTTTATTATTATTATGTTTAAGTCAAGTGACAGAAGACCAATCTTACTCATAGGAAGCAAAGCCAACAGTTTTTCACTGTAGAAGTGGGAAGTATTAATGTCAAACTTACTCCCAACAAATGAGGTCTAGAAGGAATGTTGTTCAACACAACATAGGTCACATATGACACCTCCACAGCTAACCTCATACTCCATGGGGAGAAGCTGATGGCTTTTCCTGTAAGATGAGGACTAAGAGAAGGATGCCCATTCTTACCATTTCTTTTAACACAGTACTGGAAGTCACAGTCAGAGCAATTAGGCAAGAAAAAGAAATACAAGGCATCCAAAAAGGAGAGGATGAAGTGAAATTGTTGTATGCTCATGACATGATCTTATGTGAAGAAACTGCTAAAGACTAAAGACTCCACCAAAAACTCTGTTAGAACTAATAAAAAAATTCAGTAAAATCACAGGATATAAAACTCACCTTACAAAAATCAGTCTCATTTTAGTATACTAACAACAAACTATCTCAAAAAAAAATTAAGAGAATAATCTCATTTCCAATAGCATCCCCAAATAAGTAAAATACTCAGTAGTAAATTTAACCGGGGAAGTAATGAAAACTACAAAATATCTATGACAGAAATGAAAGGGAACACACACAAATGGAAAGATATTCTCTTTATGGGTTGAAAAGAATTGTTAAATATATCCTTATTGTTCAAAGGATTCTATAGTTTCAATGTAATCCCTATCAAAATTCAAATGTCATTCTTTATAGAAATATACAACACAATCCTAAAGTTAGTATGATTCAAAAAAAAAAAAAAGCCCAAGTTGCCAAAGCAATCTTGACTAAAAAGAACAAAACTGAAGGGACTCACACTATGAAATTTCAAAATAAATAACAAGTGCTCTAGTCACCAACACAGCCTGGTATAGGCATAAAAACAAACACATTAAATAGGATAGGAACCTCCCAGATAAACCCACACATATGGCTCAGCGCCTGTGGCTCAATCGGCTAAGGCGCCAGCCACGTACACCTAAGGTGGCGGGTTTGAATCCCCAGCCTAGGCCCGCCAAACAACAATGATGGCTGCAACCAAAAAATGGCTAGGCATTGTGGCGGGCACCTGTGGTCCCAGCTGCTTGGGAGGCAGAGGCAGGAGACTCGCTTGAGCCCAGGAGTTGGAGGTTGCTGTGAGCTGTGATGCCATGGCACTCTACCCAGGGGGATAGCTTGAGGCTCCATCTCAAAAAAAAAAAAAAAAAAACCACACATATATGGTCAATTGATTTTTGACAAAGGCACCAAGAACCCACAATTGGGAAAGGACAGACTCTTCAATAAATCATTCTGGAAAAACTGGATGTCTATGGACAGAAGAATGAAAATGGATGCTTATCTCGCCCCTTATACATAAATCAACTCAAAATGAATAAAAACTTAAATGTAAGACCTGAAACTGTGAAATTACTAGCCCTCTGACAATGGCATGAGCAGTGATTTCTTGAATATTACCCAAAAGCACAAGCAGTAAAAGTAAAAATAGACAAGTGCAATTTCAGCAACCTAAAATCTTCTGCATAGCAAAGAAAACAATTAATAGAATGTAAAGACAACCCAGGGATTGGGAGAAAATATTTGCAAATCATGCATCAGATAAGGAGGTAATATCCAAAATATACAAGGATCTCAACTGGTTAATAACAAGAAAACAAATGACAATATAAGAACCCTTATGTACTATTGGTGGTATTGTAAATTAGTACAGCCATTTTGGAACAGTAGGGAGATAACCTCAAAAAATTAAAAATGGAACTGTTATATGATCCAGCCATTCCATTACTTCCACACCCAGAGGAATTGGAGTTAGTATGGAAAGAGAAGTCTGCACGCCCATGTTTATTGCAGCATTATTCTAAATAGTCAAGACATAAAAACCACCTACATGCTCATTAACAGGTAAATAGATTCAAAAGTGTGGTATATATACACAATGGAATATAATTCACTCTTTAAAAACAAAAACAAACCCAGGAAACTCTGTCATTTTTGACAACATGGCTGAACCTAGAACACATTACGTTAAGTGAAATAAGCCAGGCACAGAGGGACAAATACCTCATAATAATCCACTTATATGCGGAATCTAAAAATATTTAACTCAGAGATATAAAAAGTAGAATGGTTGTTACCAAAGGCTGGAGGAGGAGATGGTGAGTGAAAAAAGTGGAGACGCTGGTCAATGGGTACAAAGTTGTAGTTAGGTGAAAAAGGTCTGGGTGTTCTATTGCAGAGCAAGGTGACTTTAATAACAATGTTAATACAAATGTTTTATATACCTATGGTGCATCTTACAAGGGTACATGTGAAACTTACTAAATGTAGAATATAAATGTCTTAACACAATAACTAAGAAAATGCCATGAAGGCCATGTTAATCAGTTATTTCAAATTGTATATAAAACCAGCACATTGTACCCCATGACTGCATTAATGTACACTGCAATGATTTAATTAAAAAAACCCAAATGTTTTTTATGCTTCAAAATAACTAAAAGAATTTTAAATGTTCTCAACACAAAGAAATGATAAATATTTGAGGTAGTGGATATGCCAGTTAGGTTGATTTGTTCTATTTGCAATGCATATATGTACCTAAATGTCATATTATACCCAATAAATGCATGCAATTATTATTTGTTGGTTAAAAATAAGATAAAATCTATAAAAAAGCATAAAGTCAAACTTTCAGATAAAAGAAAAAATTGGTTGAATCATCTGGTCATCAAAAGTTAGAGGACATTATTCTCAGAATCCTTGTAAAGTTTGACAAAGCAGACTCAGAGCCTACACAGCTAGAAGTTTGTTCCCCTCCCCACCATGGATTCTACCCAGCTCATCCTTCTGCTTTTCCAGATTTAGATTTAAACTCTTAGGTGGGGGCACCCCATTGGTGAAGCCCAACTACAAGGGAAGGTGTGAAAGTGAGCCTAGGGCTTCTCTGTAAAGACATCTGTCTCTACTTCAAGGGAAAGCTCCTTATTTATTAGTTGGATTCTTGGCAGGAAATAAATGGCACACTCATTTGAGATAATTGAAGAGAGTTTCCTGAAAAACTACAGTTACGTCTAAAGGTATAAATGGGAGTATGGAAACCAACAAGGATTGGTGAACCTCTCCAGATCCAGCGACTGCAGGAAGCCATTGCCACTCCCGTGGAATCAGGAGCTATTAGTGAAATGTGGTGAGGCCCGTAACTGTAGAAGCTGTGATATCATGCAGGGCAAGGCAGCCACTTGCAACTTGTGGCCTGGCACCAGGTGAGCTGGTCCCTTTCTCCTGCCTTCTGCTTCCCATTGGCTGAACCTAATCAGAAGCCAGAGGGTCAGGGAGCCTGTGGCGCAGGTCTGGGTAGTCAGCCTTTCAAGCACAGAACAGGCTGGTGAAAAGCAGAGAGTAGGTGTGGAAGGGCAAATGATCATTGCCCTTCTCTCTTAGGAAAGGTAATTAAAGGTGCTGGGTGCTTTGCCTTCTTCAAATAGAAGTCAAATGTTCACTACAAAGTTGTGGGAAAGGGCCCAGATAGAAACACACAGTGTGACTGCTGACTGTCTCCTCTTGGAGGTTCCCACACCAGTTGTCCCTTCATCTGTTAACACTTCTTCCCTTTTCCTATTCTTTTCTTATATTTGGTTTACAAAAAATATTTTTAATGTTTTCTCCTTTTTTCTTTTAGTGTATTTTTCTGCTTTCTCCTCTGCCCCACCCCTTTCCCAACTGATTTGTCTTTTCCGTTTCAATTTTATTAAAAAGCGTACTGCAATGGAAGTCATATAGGCTGGGACCTTATGTTGTCCTACCTTATTATTTTACAAGCAGAGGATGGTGACCCACTGTCCATCCCAAATTTGGACCACGGTTTTCTCATTAATATAAGGAGGGTCTTAATTTCATTACTTTGTTCAATCATTGAAGGAATTTGCAGAGAACCCACTTTGTGCCTGGCACTGAGCTTGGTATTGGTGACGAAAGTGTGAAGAAAGGACACAATGACCCAGGCTTCAAGAATCTTTTAGCTTACTGAGGAAGGTAATCATTAATGAAGTAATTAAATCAGGAAGCACTTATCATTGTTTTAGGACTACAGAGGAGGAGTCCAGAGGGCTGTGACAGCACATGATAGAGGTACACAGCCCTAGTGTAAGGATGTTGGGGACAAGCTATGGGGCAAGGAAGACCTCCAAGAGGAAGATCCTGAGCCCCATAAGGGCAGGGATCTTGATCTTCTTTGTTCCCTGCTCTATCCTCAGGGCCAAGGAAAATTCCTGGCACATAGCAGGTTCCTAATGAATACTGTGGGATGCATGAGTGAACAAAATGAAGTCTGGGCGAAGTGAGGGATAAGCAGGAGCTAGCTTAGGATGAAGGGGGATAGCTGGAGAGAGCAAGAGAAATGTGATGAAGGGCCTGAAGCAAGAAAGGCAAGGCTGGTGTGCAACAGGAGGGGCTGTGTGATGCAGGGCAAGGCGGGGGCTGATCACAGAGATCTCAGGCCGTACTGAGAACTTTGATTTCACTCTAAGACAGCTGTTCTCAACCTGTGGGTTGTGACCCACAGGGACTTATTAAAGGGTTGCGGCATTAGGAAAGTTGAGAAGCAATGGTCTAAGAGAACAGGGAGACATTAAAGCATCTATGGAAGAGAGCTACAGAAGAGAGCTTGAGCTGGATTAGATAATCTCTAAAGTTTCTTCCAGTTCCATGATTTCTCCTACAACAGACTATTTTTATTCCCAGTTTTCTCTTATTCATAAATGGTAGCTGCCATGGGAAAATTTGAAAATATTATTTTAATGAAACATTTCTTCTGTCTTCTGTAAACTAACAAGGATGTATAGGAATTGATATCGGACATAATCCTGGGAACAATAAGCTAAGTCCCATAAAAGAAATCAAAAGTAATCATGTGCTACAGAGTCTTTAAGATTCCCAGGAGTGAGAGATTCCAAATATGGTGGTGGTGGCTCTATGGCAGGAGGTGGAGATGAGGCGGGAACAGGAAGGGAGAATGTTGCTTCAAAAAGTAAGCAACATTTCAAAAGATCTTAGCAGAAGGGAAAATTTCAACAGGCAAAAGGGAGGGTCTTCTAGATAAAAGGTAGTGTATGAATAAAGGTACAGATTCGGGAAAATAATAATGCACACTTGGAGAAGGAAGTAGTCTCCATAGAAAGTTGCGCAGAAATGGAAAGAAGTGGGTCCCAGCTCCCACTGGCCTTGAATGCCCACTGGTGAGGTCTAGAGTCATTCCTGAGCCCTGAAGGTACGTGAGCCAAAAGGGGAGCTATCATAGGATGGCATTGTCATCTAATGAAACAGATGCTTTCCTAGGGTTCATTGTCAGAAATGAAATGTACAACATGCTTTACAAGGGGAGTCTAGAATCTTGGCTGAAGCTGGGACCAGTCCAGGGTCATTCTAGAGGTCCACATGACAAGTAAATAGCATCTGTACCAAGGAAGGAACAACGGGAATCAAGGAGGAGCTGCATTTAAGATCTATGGATTTATGGCCACCAAAGGTGCATACATCCTTAGTAAATGACAACAGGGGAAAATTTGGAAAAAAAACTTAAGATGTCTGAAGGCTCAGAACTTCATAACTAGAAAAATTTCAGTGTCATTTATAAAAAGAGAAAAGTCAAAAAGAGAAACTGGTTGGAAAGATGTGCTGATGGTGGCCAAGTTATAAATGTTATCTGCTGCAGAAAGGTGCACAAAGATGTAGTTCTTGTTTTCATAAAATCAAAGCAGAAAAGGGTGGAGGTGGCAAGTGCAAAATGAGTGGTTCCAAAAACAATGGTGTAGGAATCCAGATGAACCGGAACACATCATAGCTCGAAGAGTCAAGGCAGACTGCATGGAAGAAGTGGGATTTAAGCAGAGGCGTCAAAAATGGGCAGGATTTTGCTGGGTGCTGCATTTGGAAGATGATATAGGACAGCCAATTGGTCATGTCTAGTAAAACTAAAACTTACAGATGGTCACCAGCTGAAGAATTCTACCTGCAATTTTACACATTAGAGAAAATGACTTTAATATACAGGAGTACGTGTGCAAGGATGTTTAACGAGTCCAAAGGAAATCTACTTAAATGTCCATCTACAGGAGAATGGATAGAATGTGGCATGTTATATAAGAGAATGCTATATACCTATTAAACTAAATGAACTACATGTATCAACATGGATACATCATAAAATGTAATGTCAAGAAATGAAAGTGTATTTATCAGGATCCCATCAGAAAACAGGCAAAATTATGACATTTAACTGAGGGCAATTCAATGTAGAAACAATATCCAGAGGTGTGGAACAGTTAGAGGAATCAGAGAGTTGGTAAAACACTCAGGAAGTAGCAGCAAGGAGAAATCTCTACCAGCTCTGGGTTTAAAGTGATAAAGGGAGAGGTTGGTGTTAATGCAGCTTGATGAGAGCTGACCCTAAGAGAGAACCTGCTAGAAGGGAACTATTTCCAAAAAGGATGCCTTGCTGACAATGCAGCCAGCCAGGGACAGTATATGTCTTATATATATTAGTTACAATGGGTGCTGTAACAAAGTACCAAAAACTGTGTGGCTTAAAACTTAAAATTTATCATATTGCAGTTGGGAGGTCAGAAGTCTGAAAGGGGTTTCACTGGGCTATAGCCAAAAGTTTCTGAAAGGCTGCCTTCCTTCCAGAAGATCTGTGAGAAAATCCATTTCCTAGACTTTTCCACTTCCTAGAAGCTGCCTGAATTCCCCACTCATAGTCCTTCCTCCATCCTCAGAGCCATATGCAGAGCTCTTCTGCTCCCTCTCCCTCTGGCCTGTGGGCCTTCCATTGTAAGAACATTCGCCCCACCCCAGCCATCAGGGAACCTCATTAGCAGTTCCTTCACTAATTGTCATCTGTGAAGTCCTTTTTGTCCTGCAAGGTGACAGTTTCACAGGTTCTGGGTATTAGGACGTGGATCTCTCTGGAAGAGCATTGTTTTGCCTGCCACCCTGTACTTTCTATTCTGCCACTCTTCAGTCTCCTGTCATTGCTTAGCTGGAGACAAATGCAGTTCGGTAAGGCAGCCTGAAGATGCAGCCTGTGGGAGTCTGCCTTTGGGGAGCGTCATCACAGAGAAGGGCAGAGACTCAAACTCGGGTGGCCATCGCAGACTAATGGAAAAATGAGTTGTACCACGACAAGCAGAGCATGATATCATTTGTATACTTTGGACCATCCATATGAATTTTCATATGGTAGAAGAACAAAATTCATATAGAAAACAATGCTATATGTTGTCAGCAATTATATACATAAGATATAGATAATCATTTTTAGAAAACCCTTTTTTGGAATAACTTTGGACTTACAGAAAAAATTATGAAGCTATAGTACAGCTTTCACATACCCTACATCTAGCTCCTTCATTATTATCTTACATTAATGTGCTTGCGTGAATGGAACCATTGTCACAATTACTGAACCAATATTGAATCATTATTATTAACTGATGTCCATACTTTATTCAGTTTTGCTTATTTTTCTTCATGTTTTTCTATTTTAGTATATCATCTAGGATATCATAACACATTTAGCTTCATTTCTTTTTAGACTCTTTTCTGCTGTCGTAGTTTCTCTGAATTTCCTTGTTTTTGATGAATAATGTTTTAAGTATACAGGAATCACAAGCACCAGCTTTAGGACAGTGGATATCTCTGGGGTCATTGAGAGGGGGATGGTCTCGGTGGGGAGCAGGTACAGAGGAGCTTCAGATACATTGGCAATGTTTGGTCTCTTTTAAGAGTTCAGAAGCAGGCAGCGCCAGTAGCTCAGTGGGTAGGGCATCAGCCACATGCACGAGGCTGGCTGGTTTAAACCTGGCCCAGGCCGGCTAAACAAGAATGACAACTGCAACAAAAAATAGCCAGGCTTTCTGACAGGCACCTGTAGTCCCAGCTACTTGGGAGGCTGAGGCAAGAGAATCACTTAAGCCCAAGAGTTGGAGGTCGCTGTGAGCTGTGACACTACGGCACTCTACCCAGCATAAGACTCTGTCTCCAAAAAAAAAGAGTTCAGAAACAGGTGTAGCTAAATGTTTGGAACTCATAGTGCTGGGTGGAGGGTAAATTGGTTATAATATTCTCTGTGATTTTTTTTGTTGTTGTTGTTTGAAATAACTCCGAGTCAAATGAAGGATTTCATGGGAAGGAAAGAGCACAAGCGAAATAAGAGGGAGGTGTCTGCAGTCTAACCAGGAAGGGCCTGGCCTGCTGGAGACCTAGCACAGAGTGGGTGGAAGCTGGTTATGAGACACGAGGCTGGAAATGGAGCCTATGAGCCTATTGTGGGTGCCAATGAGGGAGGCTGGACCAAATGTCTTCATCAACTGAGAACCACTCACTTTCTTTTTTTTTTTTTTCTTTTTTTGTGAGACAGAGCCTCAAGCTATCCCCCTGGGCAGAGTGCCATGGCATCACAGCTCATAGCAACCTCCAACTCCTGGGCTCAAGCGAGTCTCCTGCCTCTGCCTCCCACGTAGCTGGAACCACAGGTGCCCACCACAATGCCC
>CAUYQV010158541.1:0-25285 GCA_963574575.1 Galagoides demidoff | reverse complement strand
TTTAAGGGCACAGCCTGCTACTTCTCCTGTGGGTGTTAATAATATTTAATTTTTTTAAATAATTTTTGTTTTCCTCGCCACCCCCCCCCCCCCCCCCCCCCCCCGCCACCTTGGCCAGTTGGATCTGTGAATTAGCTCAGGGTACCTGGCTGTGTTCCCATTCCTCTCTCCCTTAAAAAATGGATTTGTAGTTTTGAATGGGAACTTTCACCAGAGTCATAAAAATTTTTATAACATGGTAACTCTTTTCATCTCAGTACAAAAAAAGATAGTAAGTCCCCTCCCCTCCAGAACACTATAATACCCTAAGTGCCTCCCACTGGGATCAAAGAATTCCTTTGTCTCCCATGAAAATCTTAAAAATCTTTTCCTCACGTTTTCATTTTCAAGATCTTTAGTCCCAAGGAAAACGACTTTCCCTCCCTACCCTGAACCAAACCCTTTATCTTATCTGTCTGCTAGCTCTGCACTGCAGAGTTTTCCTCTGATGAGCTTTAACCTGCTCCCGATGATGCTGATGGTGATACAATACACTCTGCTCTCCAGGCCACCAGTGCTCAGTTAGTTGGTGTTCAGTTTATCACTTGATATCATTTATAATATTAACATTCCTAATTGTTCTCACGTGTTTATTTCTTTATCCAGTGCTGAAAGTCCTTAAGGAAAGAACATTTGATTTCATTCAAAGAGCATTTGCTCCATTGTATCAGTGCCTGGTACATGGGTGAGTGTACACTGTGTACAGAAAATATAGTAACTTTTGAGGAAAACATTTTTTTAAATTGATATGACAACATCCCTGCCTTGGATATGTTTATAGCTCTTTAAGAAACAAATTAAAAACATATATTTTATGTAGATTCATACATATTCATAAATTCATGCATATAAATATATTCATATATGATTTTATATAGTCATACATATTCATTTAGATACATATATTCAGATAGATAGATATATATGTCTTCATCCACTTTCTGTTGCTATAGCAGAATACCACAGGCTGGTTAATGAATAAAGAAAAGAGATTTATTTGGCTGACAGTTCTGAAGAATGGGAAGTACAAGGGCATGACACTGGCATCAGTGTGACCACCTGGTGAGTGCCCATTTCAGTATCATAGCAGAGCAGAACGGTATCATGTGCCAAGGAAAGATGAAAGAGGGTGAGAGCACGTACCGTGTTTCCTTGAAAATAAGACCTACCCCCAAAATAAGCCCTAGCAGGATTTCTATGCATTTGTTAAATATAAGCCCTACCCTGATAATAAGACCTAGTGATGGGCGTGCAGATATGCTGCATAGCCACACCATGCATTTCAGCGCAAAGAGGAAGACATCCCCTGAAAATAAACCCTAGTGTGTCTTCTTGAGAAAAAATAAATATAGGGCGGTGCCTGTGGCTCAGAGGAGTAGGGCACCAGCCCCATATGTGGGAGATGGCAGGTTCAAACCCAGCCCCAGCTAAAAACTGCAAAAATAAATAAATATAAGACAGTGTCTTATTTTCAGGGAAACACAGTAAGACAGAGAGAAAATAGGTTACAAACTTATCCTTTGTCCTTATCCTTCATCTTTATCCTTCTGTCAGGAGCTCACCTGCAACATAATTGATCCACTTCTGCAATAATGGCATTAATCCATTCATGAAAGCACAGCCTTAGTGGTCTTGTCCTTCTTTGAAGGCCCCACTTACCTCTCAACACCGTTACACTGGCAACTGAGTTTCTAACATGTGAACTTTTGTGAGACACGTAGCAATATGTTTTTTAAATATTCACATATTCATGTACAACCACAGAAATAGTTCAGATTATATTAGTGGCCTGGTAAGCATATATGAATATATAAAATGTACACCTATCTATACAAATAACGACAATGTGAGGCATAAGGGCTGCAGAAGGAATTGGGAAGTCCTCTCAGAGGACCTGAGCAGGACACAGGCAGATGAAGAATTCCCCAAGGAGAGGAAGAGGAAGTTTATTCTACGTGAGGAAGAGCTGTACAAAAAATACTAGGAACCATAAAGTACCTGAGGTTCTGGGGAACAGGAGGAGTTAGGCATCATTTGATATGGGGAAGCCTTTCATTGAGGGAAAGGCAATGAGATGGGTCTGGACAGACAGGCTGGGATGCATTTGTTTCTTCTTTATCCTACAAGCAATGAGAGCCTTGGGAGGCTTCCGAAAGGAGAGAAGATGCTTTCAGCCAGAGCCTCCCTGGCAGCACCTGGAGGGTGATTGGAGGTGGTGGTTTGTTAAACTGTAGAGCAGTCAGGTGATTGCCAGAGTCTAGCTGGCTGATTATAACCTGAATAAAGAAAGTGGCAAAGTGAGAAAGGGAAAGAGAAGGGAGGTGTGTCTCAGAGGAGGATGGAGGACACGTGAGACAGGGCAGAGGGTATGGAGGAACTCAAATCTTCTCAAGGTGGTACCCAGTCTGCTGGATGACAGAGTTCTTTAATCTTTTTTTTTTGAGACAGAGTCTCAAGCTGTTGCCCTGGATACAGTGCTGTGGCATCACAGCTCACAGCAATCTCGAACTCTTGAGCATAAGTAATTCTCTTGCCTCAGCCTCCCAAGTAGCTGGGACCACAGGAACCTGTCACAATGCCCAGCTATTTTTGTTGTTGTTGCGGTTGTCATTGTTGTTTTAGCTGGCCCATGCTGGGTTTGAATCCACCAGCCTCAGTGTCTGTGGCCAGAGCCCTACCCACTGAGCTACTGGCACCACCAGAGTTCTTTAATCTTAGCGCATCATGAGTGGCTGAGTTTCTGCACCTACTAATGCCAGAGTGGCATCTTGGTTTTATCGGACCTGAAGCTTAATCAACTTTGAGAGACCTCCTAGGGGTAAAAATTAAAAAAAAAAAAAAGATACAAAGGTGAATATGTATTTAGAGTAAGAGAAGAAAGCACAACAAATTATAAATAATAAATAACTAAGGGCAGCACCCATAGCTCAGTGGGTAGGGCGCTGGCCACATACACCCAGGCTGGCAGGTTTGAACCCAGCCCAGGCCACCTAAACAACAATGACAACTGCAAGGAAAAAATAGCCAGGCATTGTGGCAGGCACCTGTGGTCCCAGCTAATTGGTAGGCTGAGGCAGGAGAATTGCTTAAGCCCAAGAGTTTGAGGTTGCTGTGAGCTGTGATGCCACAGCACTCTGCCGAGGGCGACATAACAAGGCTCTGTCTCAACAAAAGAAGACTAACTAAAAAATGCCACCTCCATCCAGGTAAATACAAAAGATTTTGTATTTAAATACAAAAAAATTTACCTCCATCCAGGTAAATACAAAAGATACAAAGTCTCCATCTTTTCATATGGCTAAATACTACTCCACTGTATATACCACAGTTTGTAACCATTCAGGGATTGGTAGACACTTGGGTTGCTTCCACGACTTGGCAGTTGTCAATTGAGCTGCAGTAAACATTCTGGTGCATATATCTTTGTAGTAAAATGACATTTGTTCTTCTGGGTAGGCACCTAGTAATGGGATTAGGGGATCAAATGGAAGATGGACTTTTACTTCTTTGAGAATTCTCCATATTTCTTTCCACAATGGTTGCATTCATTTGCAATCCCACCAGCAGTATAAAAGTTTCCCTTCTCCACATCCCTGCCATCATCTGCAGATCTGCAGACTTGGGGCTTTGTGATGTGGACTAATAATCTCACTGGTGTTAGGAGATATCTCAGAATGGTTTTGATTTGCTCTCTTCTGACGATTACAGATGAAACACATTCTTCTTAGTAAAGTATCTCAAGAATGGGAAGAAAAGAATCCAATGTACTCAATACTAATAATATGAAACCAATAAATATATAAACAACTACAGCCCACATGAAAGATAAAACACAAATATAGTCTAGCAAGGAGGAGGGGAAAAGAAGGAGGTAGGAGGGGAGAGGAAGAAGGGTAAATGGCAGAAGGAGGGAGGGCAATTGTCTGGATCTCATCTACTGTGCACATGTGAGGGTGTTCAGCACACTCCGCGGGTGAAGGGCTCAAATGCAACTTGAACTTCACTTTAGAATTGAAAACCATGTAATCTAAACATTTGTACCTTCATATCAATTTGAAATTTTAGAAGATGCCACAAACACTGAAAGTGACGTAATTTTATTATAAAAATGTGTTAATGAACCATCTGACACACCTCTATAATTTCCCTACATCTTTCCTCTGCTTATTTATTTTTTTTTAGAGACAGAGTCTTACTTTCTCTGCTGCAGTATCATCACAGCTCACAGCAACCTCAAACTCTTGGGCTCAAGCCATCCTCTTGTCTCAGCTCCCCCAGGAGCTTTCACTATAGGTGTTTGCCGCAATGCCCTGCTAGGTTTTCTATTTTTAGTAGTGGGGGTCTCCCTCTGGCTCAGGCTGGTCTCAAACTCCTGATCTCAAGCAATCCACCTGCCTCAGCCTCACAGATTGCTAAAATTACAGGCATGTGCTACCACACCCACCCTACTTCCTTTTCTTGTATTGAGATTAAAATTATGAAATATAAAGTTCACCATTTTTAAATACATTGTTCAGTGTTTATTTAGTATATTCACTATGTCATGCAAGCATACAGCAACCCACTACCTAATTGCAGAACATTTCCATCCGTCTAAAAGAAACCCTGTCCCTATTAGCTGCTAGTCCCAATTCCCCTTCTCTTCCCCTATCCCCCGTGACCACCTATCAATTTTCTGTCTTTATTGAATTACCTATTCTGGGCATTTCAGATAAATGGTATCACGTAATAAGCAGCCAGCTTCTCTTAATTAGCATAATGTTTTCAAGGTTTACTCATATTATAGCTTCTAAGAGTACTACATCCTTTAATAAAATTTTTATCAAGGTGAAATTCACATTACATAAAATTATTCATTTAACATGAACAATTCAATGGCATTTAGTACATTTTCAATGTTATGCAACCACCACCTCTATCAAGTTCTGGAAGATTCTTACCATCCCCAAAGGAAAATATTCATTAAGCAGTTACTCTCAATTTCCCCTCCCCAGCACCTGGCAACCACCAATCTGATGTTTCACACAATGGAATCATAGAAGACGTTACCTTCTGCATCATGCTTCTTCCACTCTGTGCAATGTTTTTGAGGTCCATATTGTAGCATATATTGAAATTTCACTGCTTTTATGGCTAAATAATATCCCATTGTATGGACCTGTTGATGACCTTTGGGTTTTTTCTGGCCTTTGACTGTTCTGAATACTGCCACTATAAACGTGTGTATATGAATTTTTTTGAGTACATATTTAAATTATTTGGGAGTGAAATCGCTGAGTTATATGATAATTCAATGTTTGACCTTTTGAAGAACTGCCAAACTATTTTAAAATGCAGCTGTACCATTTTACATTTCTACCTGGATGTACAAAATGTCCAATGTTTCTACATCTCACCAACACTTGTTTTCTTTTTCTTTTTTTATTATAGCCATCATAGGAGATGATGGGGTGGCATTTTATATCATTTTGATGTGCATTTTCCTAATAATTAATGATGAAAGATAGCTTTATAAGTACTTGTTAATTATTTGAATATATTTTCTTTAGAGAAATACCTATTTAAGTATTTTGCTCATCTTTAAATTGAAATTTGTCTTTTTGTTGTTGAGTTGTAAAAGCTTTTTATATTTTTTGGATATTAGACCCTTATCAGATATATGATTCACAAATATTTCCCCCTGTTCTGTAGATTATCTCTTTAATTTCTTTTTTTTTTTAATACTCCTGTTATTTATTTATTTATTTATTTATTTATTTATTTATTTATTTATTTATTTATTTATTTTGCAGTCTTTGGCTGGGGCTGGGTTTGAACCCGCCACCTCCAGCATATGGGGCTGGCGCCCTACTCCTTTGAGCCACAGGTGCCACCCCATCTCTTTAATTTCTTGATACTGTTTTTTGACACTAGCAATTCTTCTAGTTCCTTGCTGATCATCTATCTATTATTGAAAGTAGGATAGTAAAATCTCCAACAATTATTGTTGAAGTATTTCTTCCTTCAATTCTGCTACTTTTTGGTTCAATATTTTGGGGCTCTATTTTTAGGTGTATGCATATATACAATTCTTATATCTTCTTGGTGAATTGAGCCTTTTATTATTATATAACATCTTTTTTTTTTTTTTTTTTTGCCAAGTACAGGGAACCTTATTGATGATACACAACAAGGTGGGCCTCCTTAGGCCCCTCATGTTCTTCAGGGGATCTAATGTGCAAACTGTGTCAAGGGGAGATTCTCAGAGAATTGGGGAGATGAGTAGGCAGGGTACCCCAACATCTGAGGGCCTCTCTCTTTCTCTCTTGCTCTGGCTGCTGCTGGTGGTGCTCTTACTCCTTGCAAGCCGTGTGGACCATAAGATTCACCATCCTGTTGCTGTAGCCAAATTCATTGTCATACCAGGCAATGAGTTTGACAAAGTGGTCATTGGCACTGCCAGCCCCAGCATCAAAGGTGAAAGAATGGATGTCACTATTAAAGTTGTAGGAGATGACATGATGCTTGGTGTAGCCCAAGAAGCCCTTGAGGGGACATTCCAATGCCTGCTTAAGCACCTTTTTATTATCATTGCATTTGGCTTCCTTCTCTAGATGGCAGGTCAGATACACAACCTACATGTTGGCAGTGGGGACACAGAAAGTTATGCCAGTGAGCTTCCCATTCAGCTCAGGGATGACCTTGACCACAGCCTTGGCTGTGCCAGTCAAGGCAGGGATGGTGTTCTGGAGAGTCCCATGGCCATCATGCCACATCTTCCCAGAGGGCCTATCCATAGTCTTCTGGGTGGCAGTAACAGCATGGAATGTGGTCATGAGTCCCTCCACAATGCCGACGTTGTCATGGATGACCTTGGCCAAGGGGGCTAAGCAGTTGGTGGTGCAGGAGGCATTGCTGACAATGCTGAGGCTGTTTTCATACTTCTCACAGTTCACACCCATGACAAACATGGAGCATCAACACAAGGGGCAAAGATGATGACCTTTTTGGCACCCCCCTGTAAGTGAGCCCCAACCTTCTCCATGGTGGTGAAGACACCAGTAGACTCCACAATGTAGTAAGCACCTACCTTGTGCCATTTGATTTTGGTGGGATCTCACTCCTGGAAGATGGTTATGGGATGTCCATTGACGACAAGTTTCCTGTTCTCAGCCTTGACTGTGCCATGGAATTTGCCATGGGTGAAATCATACTGGAACATGTATATCATGTAGTTGAGGTCAATGAAGGGGTCACTGATGGTGGCAATATCCACTTTGCCAGAGTTAGAAGCAACTTTGGTGACCAGGCACCCAGTATGGCCAAAGCCATTTATTGTGACCATCACTTTTGCCATTATGCCTCAGGGATGCAGCAGGTGCTACACAAGAAGATGCAGCTGTCTGTCAAATGGGAGGACCAGAAAGCCTATAATGTCTCCTTTGTTCCTAGTATCATTTTTGCTCTAAAGTCTATTTCGTCTGATATTAATAAGCTACTTCAGCCCTCTTTCGGTTACCATTTGCATGGACTATCTCTTTTCATTCTTTTGCTTTAAATTTATTTGTATCTTGGAACTGGACCCAGCGATTCAGGCCTGTAATCCCAGTGCTTTGGGAGGCTGAGGCAGTAAGATCTGTTGAGGCCAGGAGTTCAAGACCAACCCAGGCAATATAGCAAGACCCCTATCTCTACAAAAACAACAATAAAATTATCCAGGCATGGTGGTATGCATCTGTAGTCCTGGCTACTTGGGAGGCTTATGCAAGATTGTAGTCAACTATGATGGCTCCTCTGCACTCTAGTCTGGGTAGCTAAACAAGACCTTGTCTCTAAAAATAATTTAAATTAAATTAAATTAAAATTCAAAAACCTATCTGTATCTTTGAATCTAAAATAAATCTCTTGTAGACAACATATAGTTAGATCCTTTTTTTCATTCATTTTTTTCAATCTCTGCCTTTTAATTGGAAAGTTTTATCTATTTAAACTTAATATAACTACCAATAAGGAAGGACGTCTGCCATTTTGCTATTTGTTTTCTATATTTTTTACATCCTTTTTGTCCTTAATTCCTCAATTATTGCCATTTTTATTTTAAATAGATATTTTCTAGCATGCCGTTTAAATTCCCTTGTCACTCTTTTTACCATAATTTTGAATTATTTTCCCAGTGGTTGCTTGGGCAATTACAATTGACCTCTTAATTTATAACACTTTAGCTTAGATTAATACCCACTTAATTTCAGGATATCATATCTTTGCTCTTACCTAGTTCCATTCTGCCCCCACAGATACTATGCTGTTATTGTTACCAATTATATTTTTATACCAGTTCACTCATCAACATAGATTTGTGAATATTGTTTTAACGAGATTATCTTTAAATCAGAAGGGGGGAGGAATTACAAAAAAAAATGCATTCATACTATCTTTTATATTTACTTGTCTAGTTACTTTTACCAGAAAGCTTTAGTTTTCATATGGCTTTTAGTTATCATCTAGTGCCCTTTCATTTCATTTCACCCTGAATGACTTTCTTTAGCATTTGTTGAAGGTTAGGTCTGTTAGCAACAAACTCTCAGTTTTTATTTATCTGAGAATGTCAAGATTTATCTTTATTTTTGGAGAATACTTTTGCCAGATATAGAAGGTTTACTTGACTTTTTTTTTTTTTTTTACTTTGAGTAATTTGAGTATATACCATCTGGGCTCTGTGGTTTTTGACAAGAAATTGGATATATTAATTTATTGAGGATTCCTTGTAGGAGATGAATTGTTTTTCACTTGCTATATTCAAGTTTCTCTGGCTTTTGATAGTGTGATCATGATGTATCTCTGTATGTATCTTTTTGAGTTAATCCTACTTAGGAGTTGGTTGAGCTTCTTGGAAACATAGATAATATTTTTCATCAAATTTTAGTTTTCTGCCATTGTTTTTTCAAATATCCTTCTGCCCCTTTCCTTCTCTCTTCTCCTTTTGGAACTAGTGTGTATGATGGTTTCCCATAGGTCTCTAAGGTATTTTTTGCTCTATTCACTTTTTTGTTTGTTTGTTTGTTCCCTAGACTGGATAATCTCAATTGATTGATCTTCAGGTCATGGTTCTTTTACCTGCTCAAATCTACTATTGAGTTCTTTTAGTGATTTTTAAATTTCAGTTATTATAATTTTCAAGTCCAAAATTTTTATTTTGTTTTTTAAAATATAATTTCTATCTTTTTACTGATATTCTTTTTTTTAAATTATTCTTTATTAAATCATAACTTTGTACATTGATGCCTTTATGGGGTTCAGGCTACTGCTTCGATATACAATGTGAAATGTTTACCTTGAACTAAGGAACACATCCATCTTTTTACTGATATACTATTGGTAAGGCATTATTCTGATACTTTTAGTTCTCTAGATACAATTTTCTTTAGCTTTTATATGTATTTCAAATAGCTCATGTAAAGTTTATTCTATTAAGTCTAACATCTGGACCTTCTCAGGGACAGTTTCTATTGATCTTTCTATGCCACCCCACCCATGTTTGGTTCATATTTGTTTGTTTGTTGCATGTCTCATAATGTTTTTGTTAAAAACTGGACATTTTTGATATTATAATGTGGTAACTCTTTGAAATTAAATTCTCTCCCCTCCCCAGGGTTGATTGTTGTTATTGCTCATTTTAGTTATTTTTATTTGTTTGTTTAATGACTTTTATGAACTGATTCTTTAAAATCCATTTTCTTTGTCACATGTGGCCATTGAAGTCTCTATTCTGTTAGAACAGTAATTGAACAGAGATTTCCTTAAATGCCTCAACCCAAAAACCTTACCAAGTTTTTGCCTTGAGACTCTGTGTGTGTTGCAACCTGCTTTCAACACTCAGGAGGCAATTTACAATTCTGCCTTAGCCTTCACTTCCTTCTTGTGCAGAGCCTCAAGGTTAGCCAGAGGTCAGTGCTTATCAGGGCTTTCCTGAGCATGCATGGCATACCAGATTCCTGGGAATACATGTGAACTTTTCAAAGCTTTTATGGACATCTCATTGCCCAGCCTTTCCTTCCAAAAATCTCTGGTTTGTACCAACTATTATCTATCATCTCAGTCAGCAGCAGCTAAAAACAAGCCTGTAAATGCTTGTGACAAATGCCCACACCCCATCCCCCAGCTTTTGAACTAGGCCACTCCGAGTCAGATGAAATAAAGATAAGCCTTTTGAGATGATCTTCTATGGAGCCACCACATATGTTTTTAAAAAGAAAATACAATTCCTTTTAAATGAGTTCCATTCTGCCCTTTTCAGTACCAGGAATGCAGACTATTCTTTTCACAGCTATCTCCCCAGCCCAAACTGAGGTGTTGGTGTGGGCCTGGGTTAAGGTAAAATACTACATGCCTCGCTGTTTTTACTGAGATTTGGTATTTTCTTCAAATAAACACTCCCTGGTGTCTGTGAGCCTTTAGTTAATTCTCAGAGTTCTAAAAAAATTAATCCTGATAATAGTTGCCAGTTTTTTCTTTGCTTTATGGAGGCGCAGAATATTGGATACCTTACTCCACCATTTTCACTCACATCACTCCTCTCAATATTTTTTTCTATTATTTCTTGATCAACAATTTTGTAATACATGTATGTGTCCCTTGGAAAAGTAGGAAAATACAATCTTTCCCTTAGGATGTATGGATGACTAAATATTTTTAAAATTATGGACAGTCTTTAAAAATTTCTAACCGCTGGTGAGCAATGCCACATTTATAACCTCCTCGATGTCCTGGTCAGGTAAGCCTTTTGGTAGCACAGGACCTCAGAAAACTCCTGCTCTCTGACCATAGTTGGCATGGCAACTATAACCAGTTCCCTAGTAGCGAGGTAGGCTCAGCCAGCTATTGCACCTTTTTTTCTCATAGCACTTCTCCCCTCACTGGACTAGATTTTGGGTTGGAGGACAAGCTCTGGAATCTGGGGTCCTAGTGGACTCTGTGAAAGGTGTGCAGCAGCCTCAGCTTCAGAGACTTTTCCAGTATCAAAGACAGGGTCCAGTGCTTCCTGACCACTGCCCAAGGCAAGTTGTCAGGAGCCAGGTGACTATGGAGGTAGTGCTGGCAGTCTGCCAATCCCACTCATGCATCAGAACCAAAAGCAAAGTAGATACAAAACAGGTACAAAAATGAACATACAGACAGCACAAATGCCCATCATTTGATGCCTGAATAAACAAAATATCATATCCTATATTGTTTGGCTATAAAAAAGAATAATGTTCTGATACATGCTACAGTGCTACATAAAAACCTTATGGTAGGTGAAAGAAACCAGGTATAGAAAACCATGTGTTATATGACTCCATTTATATGAAATGTCCAAAATAGGCACATCTATAGCGACAGATTAGAGGTTGTCTTGGTTTCAGGGGATGGAGGTGGGAATGAGGAGAGATTGCAAATGGGTTCAGGGTTATTTGGGGGGGCGGGGAGAGTAGTGAACATGTATAAAGATTATGGTGATGATTGTACAACTCTGTGAATATACTTTAAAAAATACTGAATTACAGAGTTTAAATGAGTGTATTTTTTGTTGTTTGTATTATATGTCAATAAAGCTCTTAAAAATTAGGAATATACAAGGAACCCCAGACTTAAGCAGGACTCCTGGCTCCAGACACAGTGAGAGCTGCTGAGGCTTTTCCTTTCTCTGGGGGACTGTGCTCAGCTGAGGAAGGAGCCCCCACAAATGGGGATTCCTAAGCTTAAGTGACATTAGTTACTTGGAAATATGCTTTTGGATATATGCCAACCCTTTTTATATTCTTTGGTTGTTTATTTCAGGGTGCCAAGATATTTTTTTTTAAATGATGCTGACAGATACATATCAGTCAAATGAACATTCCTATCTTCACTAGGAGAGAACCTGCCCACAGGTGAAGGTCAAGGAAGATAGGTGGAAGGTGCCCAGGGAAAGGAAAGACTGACATTTAAAATGTGTATTGATATTTGAACAAAAATGTATTGATACATGAGCTCCTCAATTTAAAGGGATTGAAATCAACCAAAGATTTCTTTTCTTTTCTTTTTTTCCCCTTTCACCAATCTCCTAAGACTTACAGTAGCACTGGGATCAGCAGACAGAAAATCACTGGTTAGCCTCAAAAGCAGGCGATGTGACAGGTAGACCTTTGTAATCACTTCTAGGAGACACTTTGGCTCATGGAATTCCACCCAATCCCACTGTGTAGCTTAGAAATCCAGTTTGAACTTGCACAGTGGGCTTTCCTAATGTCTCTGTCATCGTTTCCAGAAAGGCACCATACCTTTCATTAAACAACTTTGCTTTGGTTAACTTTTGGTTGAGTCATGGAAACCGACAGGACTAGAATATTATGACAATTTTGGTGTGGTCATATCTTGCACTGGGGAGCATAGTTAGTCTTTTCCCCATTATCACTGTTGTTTATGAAAAGATTCTCCTTTACGAGTGCCTGCAGTTTGGTAAGGCATGAAAAGGCCTGTTATCATTAAGGGCTTTACCTCCCAGAAAAATACTGTGCTGTGGCCAAACCTGCTGGCTATTCCTTGAATCTGCTACTTCATCCTGGACATGCAGTTGCACTCCATTTCCCAGTACGACTTACACTCAGGGAGCAATCATTTGACTGAGGCCAATAGAATAGTGGGCATGATGTGCATCATCTCTGGGTCTACTTCCCTCCCAAGATCCACTCTGCTCTTTTCCCTTTGCAGCTGACTGCCATGGAAATGACTTGCAGGACAATCTGAAGGACAAGGGGCTGAGTTTCTGCATCACCATCAGAAGAATGCTCACACTGGACTGTTAAAACAATGCAACTTTTATTGTGTTTGTCACTGATGTTTGGAGGTGTCTCTGGATCTCAGAAAGTACTAACTAGTACAAATGTACTTTAAATGAGTCTAACCATACTAAAATCCCATGCTGTATAATGAATTATCCCAACTCACTGATTTCAAACAATACATATTTATTATCCCACATTTTCTATGGATCTGGAATTCAGACTTAGCTTACCTGGATGTCTCTGGTTCACAAAGGGCACTCAAGGTGTCAGCCAGGGCTTCAGTCATCTCAGTCCAGCCTAGTGCAGAATCCACTTCCCAGCTCACTCTAATGGCTGATGGCAACATTTCGTTCTTTGACAGCTGTTGGTCTGAGGGCTTCGGGCTCTTCTTGGCTGAAGATATCAGTTCCTTTCCTGTCCATTGGGCAGCTGACTACATGGCATCTGGCTTCCCATGAGTAAGAGCAAACGAGTGATAGAGCCAAACAGGATGCTCAAGATAGAGCCAGATTTTGTAACAAAATCCTGGACATGACATCCCATTACTTTGGCCACATTTTATTGTTAGAAGACCAGACCTATCTAGCCCATGCTCAAAGGGAAGAGATCCCACTCAGGGGCATGAATATGAGGAATGAGGCTGCCTGCCACAGTAACTTTATGCAATTTTTTTTAAATTCCTGAAGATGTGTTAACACATTCAACTCTTAAAATGATCTGAAGCTGTATTGTCCAATACGGGAGCCATTAATCACATATGGCTATTAAAATTAAATAAAATTAAAAATTCAATTTCTCATACTAGCCACATTTCAAGTGCTCAGTTACATCTGTCCAGTGGTGCCCATACACATCGTGTAGATACAGAAAGTTTCCATCATTGCAGAAAGTTTCCTTGCAAGACGAAAACAAATAAAAAATCCTCTCTTTAAAAAGATGGCTTTTTTCCAGAATTGGAAAACAACCAGCATATTTTCTGAGGCACTCAGATTCTCTTTTCTACATCATTGCCACCTATATTGTTTCTCTGTTTCCTTCCAGGAACCCAGTTTCTTGTAACTAGATTCTTCCCTTTCCTAATACATACACTCAAGAAAGAAAGAAACCAATTCACACCACAGTGTAAATGACTATCTTTACTCTCCCCGTTTCTTCAAAAGCATTTTCATTTTAACAAAGCTAAATCTGAAAAAATCAATTTTTAATTGTGGCACTTGAAGTATCAGCTCCACTGATTGAGATTCCCCCCTCCCCTGGGAGGGCTTTCAAGCCTTCCCATTGCTTGGAAATGTGAAGAATGCTTTCTGAAATGAGAATACTCACTCCTAGTCTATCTTGTTTTTGAATTCTGGTTTTCACATACATTTTTCTGGAGGTGTTCTAATTTAGCATCATATGTGTAAAAATCAAACAAATAATAGAGCAGAAACTGTCTCTTTGTACGTATTTATAACCAGGGACTCCAACGTCAGGTAAACTGCATTATGACACTTAATACCTAGCTTTTCCTCCTGAATAAATGAATCCATCATTTAACTTGTTTCAGCCAGAAAGGCAGCCTTTCAGTCACAGAGGGAAAACAGAAGTTCTTTGACAGAGGAGACAAAAAGCGCTGGAAATGACTCAGTTGGTTACCAACAATGTGCGTTTCCACCTGAGCTAACAGGCCCCTGATTAGATCCCGGTGCATAATATTAACCTCCGCGACTCGAGCGGGGTCGTTGCTGGTACAAACATAATTTGCCGCATTGTCTCCATGTGATCATTTGGAAGCGGAGGGAGCTGTCTCTAATGACAGGTCACAGACATTTGCGACGCAGGCTCCTTTATGCCTGCTCGGCCGGGCTGGGCGCTGGCAGCCTTGCCACTCAGGCGCTTGTTTTTGTTATGGAACAAAAGCCTCACTCCCAGCTGTGGCGCCAAAATCTAGCTCGCACTGTACAAGTAACTGACAGCTCCAAAGCTAGGCGAAGGGGAGGCCAGGATCAGCTCCTCCAATAGCAGCCGCCTCTGTCTGCAGCCCGGCGTGTTTACAGGCAGCCCGCTGCCGGCGGGAAGGAGGCGAAGGGGAAAACCAGGACGTGGAGTCTGCGCGGAGTGGGCGTGCGCCGCGGCGGAAAAGGGAAAGTGTTTGAGGCCCTCTGCAACTGGGGAATCCACGTTGTAACCTGGAGCTTGCAGCTGAGACGCTGTGAATTTATTTGGCTCACCCCTTCAGCCTGCAAGAAATTCCCCGGGCAAGTTCTTCCATGGCTTCATGTGTGTGTTTCTGTGATTATAGGGCATGAAGTAGCAGAGAATGTGTCCCCTTCCCTCGGGGAACTGACAACCGTTTAAATCCTCAGTCCCCTGCCAGGTGCTCTGAAGTGGCACAAAGGTGAGAGAGACTGAAGGAAGAAAAGGCTTAAATGTTAGAGAGGTTGATTGCTTCCTGCACACCTTCAAAGCAAAAAGTCATTACCACTGTCATTAAAGAGGTTTATGAAACTTGAATTGTATATGCTGCTGTGGTGTATTGAACCATGTTTTAAGTAAAAAGAACTTGTCCTGCGCCTTGAGTAGCTAATAGATTAACATAGCAAGGAAAGTTCCCAGGGTGTACTTTGCAAAATGAATGTGCAAAATCTGTTTCTGTTACCCAGGAGGCGAAGTAAAAAGGTTCCTGCCTGGTCAGTGGCTGCTAAGAGCATCTAGCTTTGGGAGAAAATTATTAATAAATGACTTTGAGGTTGTGGTTTCTGAGCTTGAGGCAGTAGAGCTTGGAGTTTAAGCGGTAGCTTCAGGTCCACACACCTGAGTGCCTTTGCTGGTTCTGCACATGTTGGTTGTGTGATTTTGGACAAGACAGCCAAATTCCCTGGGCCTCTGCTTTCTCAGCAATAAAATGGAGAATATACATCCAGATTGACTGTAAAGATCCCATAAGATCATTGATGTAAAGTGCCTGACACTTAAGGAGTACACAATAAACAAATACGGTTTTCTAATGCTGGTGTCTGATGGAGAATTTTTTGGAAATTCTCCAGTAGAGTGATAGGCCACAGTCTTCTTCCTAAAGAGAAAAGCATTTAGGTCAAGTTACCTGTCCTAGCACATGGTGAGCACTCAGAGTTGATGCTGCTGCTGCTGAGCTTTGTCAGTTATCAGATATGTTCCTTGATCTTGGGGTGCCTTGGTTTTCTCACCTGTAAAATGGATATATAATAATCACAGTACCTACCCCACAGGACATTGAGAAAATAAAATGAAATAGCTCATGTAAAGAATCTGGCACCTGGCAGATAATAAGTAAATAAGTGCCAGCTATCATTATTATTATTATTATTGCTTTCAGCATCTGATGGATTTTAAAGTTATGGCTTGGTGTTAGACTACATTCCCCTCACGATATAACTCAAGGACAAGAGGAGAAAGCAGTTTTTCTTAGGAACATGCCCAATCTTCCCTTCTGTGTCTCTCTTCTTCTCTTTAGATTTTTTTGTGCCTCTCCTTTGGGTTCCTAAGGTCCTTTCTTTGCCACCCACAATTCTGCGTTCTTTTTTTTTTTTTTTTTTTTTGAGACAGAGTTTCACTTTGTCTCTCTGGGTAGAGTGCGATGGTATCATAGCCCTCAGCAACCTCAAACTTTTGGGCTCATGCCATCCTCTTGCCTCAGCCTCCCCAGTAGCTGGGGCCCACCTCAGCACTTGGGTATTTTTAGAGATGGTGTCTCACTCTTGCTCATTCTGTCTCCAACTCCTGAGCTCAAGCAATCTACCCGCCTCAACCTCCCAGAGTGCTAGGATTATGGGCGTGAGCCACCACACATGGCTCTGTATGTGTGTATGTATATTTATTTCTGTGTAATTGTATCACACATATTGATTCACCTAATCATTACCACAGTTAAGAAACAGAACAAGATACAAGGTCTTTGATCTGACATACTTTTTACCTCAGACATTTATTGGACACACTTCTTACTATTTTCCTATAAAACTTTCTCCTGAGTTCAAAGACTTGCCAAGAGCCTGCTTAGTTATCACAAATAAATTCTGGCTAAAGTATTGCTGGACAGTGACATTGAATGGGTCACACCCTCAAGATAATTATATTCTCACAGAAAACTTTAGTGATTTTACTCTCAGGCAGTATTTTTCAACCTTTTGAAAATCTCATGGCACTCTTGAACCTATAGTTAAACTTCTATGGCACACTTAAGTTGATTTTAAAAAAGAATTAGAAAAGAATATATTAACTGTGATTTGAACTTCTTTCAAAAATAATTTAATTGGCTCAGTGCCTGTGGCTGAAGCCGCTAAGGCGCCAGCCACATACACCTAAGGTGGCAGGTTCAAATCCAGCCCAAGCCCCACCAAAAACAACAATGACGGCTGCAACCAAAAAAAAATAGCTGGGCGTTGTGGTAGGCGCCTGTGGTCCCAGCTGCTTGGGAGGCTGGGGCAGGAGACTCGCTTAAGCCCAGGAGTGGGAGGTTGCTGTGAGCTATAATGCCATAGCACTCTACCCAGGGGGATAGCTTGAGGCTCTGTCTCAAAAGAAAAAAATTATTAAAAAAATAATAATTTAATTAATGATCTTTAAAATTTTTCAGGGCACAGCTAAGATCCTCGCACTGGTTGGAAATCACTGCTCTAGAAAGAATTTCGGGAAGCCAGCTAAAGGAAAATGGGGCTCAGAATTTTCACCCAACTTTAAATGTGTATGAAAAGATTTGGGTGGTAGGGAAGAAGCCTGAAAGGGCTCCAAGCTGATTCATCTAAGGATAAAACGCACACACACACCTTTAAAATGGGAAACATTTCAGAAACGTCTTCCCTTCACCCAACCATAGTCCATTGGAATAAATAAGAAATCTCTCTTCTGCAGCTGAAGAACTGGACTTCATCCCTGCCCCCCTTTGAATAGTACAGTACAGAAGGTAAACATTGACTGCCCAGGCTTGCAATTGCCATGGCAGAGCTGTTTCATTGTCTGGGGTGAACCACAGCTTCCCAGTGCTGACAATCCTGACATATTCCACAAGGTGCAGAAAGCACTGGCTTACAGCCTGACAAGGGATGAGGATGAAAAGTGTTCCTTTACAAATTTTGACATAATCAGAATGCATAATGTTCCACAGACACTTTCCCCCGACAGACTTTCAGAGCCTGATAACCACAGTGCAGCCCTGGACGTGGGGGGAAGCCTTGCTCCTCAAATGCTACATATCACAAGATGTCCTTCTGGCCAGGAGCTGAACTGAGGCACCAGTTCTGCAGCTTTCTGTGATGCTACAGGCAAATGAAAAGAGGATATAGGGACTGAGAAAAGAAAATATGAAGTAGTTGTATTGCGGGGAGGGGATGTTTGGCTCTTTTGTTCTAAAAATGTGCTTCCTTGACCAGGGGCACCAACAATACCTTGCAACTTGTTAGGGTGCAAATTTTCCAACTGCACCCCCCATCTTTTAAATCAGAAACTTTGGGTGTATGTACTGTTAATCTGTGTTTTAACAAACCCTCCAGGTGGTTCTGAGGCATGGTGAAATTTGAGAACCATTAAATCTTCTAACAAAAAGATAAGTTTGTTTGGCCCACTAGAATGGTTAATCATTCACATAGAATATAGAGGAACTGATCTTATAGGGAACAGTCAAGTATTACTTTAAAAATGTTTGGGCACCTATAAATGCCAGGCACTATTTTAGGGATGAGGAATGAACAGGAGCGATAATATCTCAACTTCTAGCTGCTAGTAACAAGCACTCAAAAGAAAAAAAGAAAGTATCAATCATGGAGTACAATTTTAGCAAGCTGGTGAGGAAAGGCCTCTTTAGGGACATGTTTGAGCAGACCCCTGAGCAAAGCTCAGGAGTCAGCAGGTCATGGTAAAACCTGGAGAAAGAGTGTTCTAGCAGAGGGAAGAGAAATGCAACAGCCCGACATGAACATGAGTTTGGTGTGATCCAGGCAGATTGAGAAGGTGGTGTCGATAGAGAGGAAGGAAAGGAGAGAAGCTTAGTGAGACATGGGATGGGGCTAAATTATCTGGCATCACCTAGTCCTCAGAAGAAGATTTAGATTTCCTTATAGTGTGATGGGTTACTGTTGGAAGCTCTTGGACAGGGGAGGGGCATGCTTTGTTTTATGTATATTTATGACAGTTTGGTTGTTGCATGGAGGTTTGCCTGTGGGAGGGCAGAAGTGAAACAATAAGACTAGTTAGGATGCTACTATGGTAGTCCAGGTTAGAGATGAATAGGGTAGTGGTAGAGGTGGTAAGATTGGTTAGATTTAGGATATATTTTGAAAATGTGGGAGAAAAAAGGAATCAAGAAAGATTCTAAGTCTTTATCTTAAACTGATGGGTGAATTGTGCCATTTAGTAAAATGAGCAAAACTGGGGGTGGGGGGGGAGTTTGAGATGAAAGCCAAAAATTTTGTTTTGGTCATGTTGAGATGTTTATTAGATGTTAAAGTGTTGAGTAGGAGATCAAACATGTGAGTCTGCTACTCTATAGGTAGACCAAACTGGACTTTATTACTGTATAGTATGTGTAACTAAGTTGAAAAATAAGAAGACATATCCCTGAGCCAGTGACTCTGCCTTTTGGCTCCTGCCCAGGCTCCTGCAACCTGAGGCTGGGGGTCAGTGGTTCTGCCCTCTGGTTCCCCACCTGGCTCTTGCACATGAGACTGGGGGTCAGCGGCTCCGCCTTCAGGTTCACTGCCAGGCTCCTGTGACCTTTGTGGCCGGTGGCAATGCCCTCCAGCTCCCTGCTGGCTCCTGCAACCTGCACACAGCAGTACCCCAGACCAGCAGCAGTACCCTTGACAGTGTTTGTGCTGCCCCTGACAATGGTGACAGCTCCATGGTCCCTCCCACTAGGGTCAAATTGAGCTGCCAATGGATGCCTGCGGCCTAGTTGTTGAAGACTTTTTGAACTGACCCACCTGATCAGTGTTTGTGTTGACTAGGACAATTGGTTTGGAACTCTTGACCTGGGCCAATCACACTGGGACCCACCAAGGTTTTCCCCTGGTTGTGCTGTTGTGGGAGTGTGGGATTCTCCCCTTCCAGTTGTCGTGTGTGGGGTGGCAGGGTGTCTTAGTTGCTTATATATCTCCACAGCTGAGATTTCAGCCCGAAGCTACTGATTCACTAGGATTGGACAGAGACTAGCTGAATACTGGTCAGCACCATTTAGCCCCACCACACCAAGCAGGTGCCCAAAGTTTCAGGCAATAGTTCTGAAAGGGACCTTTGTAAAGCTCTAAGGGAAAAGCCACAATCACCACTCCCAGTTCTTTGGTAAAGGGCTGTTTAATTGCAACTCCAGGAGCCCTCAATTCAATTTCACCTTGCCAGCTTATCTAGCCAAACAGTGAAAAATGATCATGGGGGAGAATCAGCACAAAAACTCTGGCAACACGAATAATCAGAGTACATTAACTCCCCCAAGGAATGACAAAGGAGAAACAACAGAAGATCCCATTCATAAACAAATGGCTGAGATGTCAGAAATCAAATTCAGAACTTAGATTGTAAATAAGATTAATAGAATGGAGGTAAAGATAGAATTAGAAATTCAAGGAGCAATTCAAAAGTAGTCTCAATGAATTCAAAGACAAAATCACCAAAGATTTTGACACATTGAGGCAAGAACTTGCAGCCCTCAAAGATCTAAGAATTACAATAGAATCCCTCAGTAACAGAATGGAGCAGGCAGAAGAACGGATCTCTGACATTGAAGACAAAGCTTTTGAACACTTCCAAATGCTCAAAGAGGAAGAGAAGTGAAGAGCAAAAACAGATCATTCTCTGAAAGAATTGTGGGATCACTCCAAAAGAGCAAACATTCACCTCATAGGATCCCTGAAGGAGACGAGGATGATCCTAAAGGCACAGATACTCTACTTCAAGAGATAATTGAGGAGAACTTCCCAAGCATGGCAAGAGACACTGAAATTCAGATAGCAGACAGTTTCAGAACCCCAGCATGACTCAACCGAAATAAAGCATCTTCGAGACACATTGTAATTAATTTCACCAAAGTTAATATGAAGGAGAAAATCCTGCAAGTAGCCAGACATAAGAAAATCATAACCTGCAAGGGGAAGAACATTAGAATGACTACAGATCTTCTGCTGAAACTTTTCAAGCCAGAAGAGGATGGTCATCGACCTTCAATCTCTTAAAACAAAACAACTTTCAACCCATGATCTTGTATCCAGCTAAATTGAGCTTCATTTATGATGGAGAAATTAAATATTTTAATCACATACACACATTGAAGAAATTTGCCATATCAAACCACCTAAGTAAACTCACTCTGAAATTCTTGACCAAACCCAATTTCCACAGTGGTGAAAAGATTCAAAATGTCCAATGGACTTTCAAAAACTCGACACCCAAAATACTATCAGGCTTATCAATACTCTCAATTAATGTGAATGGCTTAAACTGTCCTCTTAAGAGGCCCAGGTTGGCTGACTGGATATAAAAACTCAGGCCAGATATCTGCTACATACAAGAATCTCATCATACCTTAAAGAATAAATATAGACTCCAAGTGAAGGGACAGGCATCTGTAATCCAGGCAAACCGAAATCAGAAAAAAGCTGGAGTGGCAATTTTATTTGTAGATACACTAGGCTTTAAACAAACAAACATAAGGAAAGACAAGGATGGTCACTTCATATTTGTTAAGGGAAGCACTCAACATGATGAGATGTCAATTATTAACATTTATGCACCCAACCAGAATGCTCCTCCATTTATAAGTGAAACCCTAACAGACATGAGCAATTTAATATCTTCCAGCACCATAATAATTGGAGATTTTAACAACCCTTTGGCAGTGTTGGATAGATCCCCCAATAAGAAACTAAACAAAGAAATTTTGGACTTTACTTCACCATACAACAATTGAATTTAACAGACATCTACAGAATATTTCATCCTAACAAAACAGAATACACATTCTTCTCATCAGCCTATGGAACATCCTCTAAATTTGATCACATCTTAGGTCACAAGTCTAACCTCAGCAAATTTAAAAGTAAAGAAATTATCCCTTGTATTTTCTTGGATCATTACACAATAAAAGTTGAACTCACCAATGACGGGTATCTGCATACTCATACAAAGACATGGAAACTAAATAAACTTATGCTGAATGATAGCTGGTCATAGATGAGATTAAAAAGGAAATTGCCAAATTTTTGGAACAAAACAATAATGAATTATCAGAACCTGTGGGATACTGCAAAGGCAGTCCTAAGAGGGAAATTTATAGTGTTGTAAACCTTCCTCAAGAGAACAGAAAGAGAGGAAGTCAATAGCATAATGGCACATTTAAGCAACTGGAAAAGGAAGAACATTCCAGTCCCAAACCCAGCAGAAGAAAATAAATAACTAAAATTAGAGCATAATTAAATGAAATCGAAAACAAAAGAATCTGGCTCAGCGCCTGTGGCTCAAGTGGCTAAGGTGCCAGCCACATACACCTAAGGTGGTAGGTTCGAATCCAGCCCTGACCCACCAAACAACAATGACGGCTGCAACCAAAAAATAGCCAGGCATTGTAGTGGGTGCCTGTGGTCCCAGCTATGTGGGAGGCTGAGATAGTAGACTCACTTGAGCCCAGGAGTTGGAGGTTGCTGTGAGCTGTGATGCCATAGCACTCTACCTAGGAGGACAGCTTGACACTCTGTCTCAAAAAAAAAAAAAAAGAAAGAAAGAAAGAACGAAAGAAAGAAAACAAAAGAATTATTCAAAAGATAAATGAATCAAAAAGTTTATTTTTTGAAAAATTCAACAAAATTGATAAACCCTTGGCCAACCTAACCAAAAACAGAAAATTAAACTCCATAGTATCATCAGTCAGAAATGACAAAGGCAAAATAACAACAGATACCTCAGAAATTCAAAAAATACTTAATGGATACTACAAAAACTTTATTCTCAGAAATATGAAAATCTGAAGGAAATTGACCAATACTTGGAAGCATGCCAACTTCTTAGACTTAATCAGAAAGAATTGGAAATGCTGAACAGACCTATATCAAGTACTGAAATAGAATCAACTGTACAAAATCTCCCAAAAAAAGAAGAGTCTGGGACCAGTGGCTTCACATCAGAATTCTACCAAACCCTTAAAGAGGAACTAGTACCTATATTACTTAACCTTTTCCAAAACATCAAAAAAGAAGGAATACTTCTGAACACATTCTGTAAAGCAAATATTATCACCCTGATCCCCAAATCAGGAAAAGACAACAATAAAAGAAAACTATAGACCAATATCTTTAATGAACATAGATGCAAAAATATTCAATAAGATCCTAGCAAACAGAATCCAACAACAAATCAAACGAATTACATACCACAACCAAGTGGGTTTTATCCCAGGGTCTCAAGCTTGGTTCAATATACATAAATCTATAAATATAATACATTACATAAACAAACTAAAAAACATATGATTCTTTCAATAGATGGAGAAAAATCTTTTGACAATATCCAGCATCCTTTCATGATCAGAACATTTAAGAAAATAGGTATAAAAGAGACTTTTCTTAAACTGATAGAGGTCATCTCAGCAAACCCACAGCCAATATTATACTGAATGGAGTAAAATTGAAAACATTTCCACTCAGATCAGGAACCAGGCAAGGTTGCCCATTGTCTCCACTGCTTTTTAACATTGTAATGGAAGTCTTAGCCATCACAATCAGGCAAGAGAAGGCAATCAAGGGTATAGAAATAGAGTCAGAGGAGATCAATCTTTCACTCTTCGTGGATAATATGGTTTTATACCTGGAAAACCCCAGGGACTCAACCACAAAACTCTTAGAAGTGATCAAGGAATCCAGTAGCATCTTGGAATACAAAATCAATACTCACAAATCAGTAGCTTTTATATATACCAATAATAGTCAAGCTGAAAAAACAGTCAAGGACTGTATTCCCTTTACAGTTGTGCCAAAGAAGAGGAAATATTTGGGAATCTACCTAACAAAGATTTATAGAATGATCTCTATACAGAGAATTATGAAACTCTGAGAAAAGAAATAGCTGAAGATGTCAACAAATGGAAAAACATACTATGTTCAAGGGTAGGAAGAATCAACTAGCATATGTTAAAATGTCCATATTACCCAAAGCAATTTACAAATTTAATGCAATAGCACCACCATCATACTTCAAAGATCTGGAAAAAATAGTACTTCGTTTTATATGGAACCAGAAAAAATCTCAAATAACCAAGACATTACTCAGAAATAAAAACAAATCAGGAGGAATTCACACTACTAGACTTCAAACTATACTACAAATCTATAGTGATCAAAACAGCATGGTACTGGCACAAAAATAGAGATGTAGATGTATGGAACAGAATTGAGAACCAAGAGATGAACCCAGACACTTACAATCATTTGATTTTTGCTAATCCTATCAAAAATATAAATTGGGGGAAAGATTCCCTATTTAACAAATGGTGATGGGAGAATTGGCTGGCAACTTGTAGAAGACTGAAACTGAACCCACACCTTTCCCCATTAACAAAAATTCACTCTCAGGCAGTCCCTGTGGCTCGAGGAGTGGGGTACTAGCCCCATATGCCAGAGGTGGTGGGTTCAGACCCAGCTCTGGCCAAAAACTACAAAAGGAAAAAAAAATTCACTCTCACTGGATAAAAGATTTAAACTTAAGACATGAAACTATAGAGATTCTTGGAGAGAGTGCAGGAGAAATACTTGAAGAAATTGGCCTGGGAGAATACATTATGAGGAGGACACCCACCCTGAAACAATTGAAGCAACACCAGAAATAAATTATTGGGATCTGATCAAACTAAAAATCTGCACATCCAAGAACACAGTAAGTAAAGCAAGCAGACAGCCCTCAGAATGGGAGAGGATATTTGCAGGTTATGCTTCTGACAAAGGTTTGATAACCAGAATCCAAAGAGAACTCAAACTTATTAAGAAGAAAAGAACAAGTAATCCCATTTCATTGTGGGCAAGGGACTTGAATAGAAGCTTCTCTGAAGATGATAGGTGCATGGCCTACAGACACATGAAAAAATGCTCATCATTAGGGAGGTGTCTGTGGCTCAAAAGGGCAGGGCGCCAGCCCCATAGCTGGAGGTGGCAGGTTCAAACCCAGCCCCAGTCAAAAAAAAAAATGCTCATCATATTTAATTATCAGAGAAATGCAAATCAAAACCACTTTGAGATATCATCTATTCCAATAAGTGTGGCTCACATTACAAATTCCCAAAACTACAGATGTTGGCATGGATGTGGAGAAAAGGGAACACTTCTGCACTGCTGGTGGGAGTGCAAGCTAATATGTCCATTTTGGAAAGAAGTACAGGGAATACTCAGAAATCTAAAAGTAGACCTACCATTTGATCCTGTAATTCCTCTACTAGAGGTATAGCCAAAAGACCAAAACTCACTTTATAACAAAGA
>CAUYQV010158540.1:0-79749 GCA_963574575.1 Galagoides demidoff | reverse complement strand
TTCGAATCCCCAGCCCAGCCGCCAAACAACAATGATGGCTGCAACCAAAAATGGCCAGGCGTTGTGGCGGGCGCCTGTGGTCCCAGCTACTTGGGAGGCAGAGGCAGGAGACTCGCTTGAGCCCAGGAGTTGGAGGTTGCTGTGAGCTGTGATGCCATAGCACTCTACCCAAGGATAGCTTGAGGCTCCGTCTCAAAAAAAAAAAAAAAAAAGAAAAAGAAATCAGTACCAGGTGACTCCAAATCACCACTAGGTGGCTTTATCTTGTTCCCTTGTTAATGCTCCCTTACTGATTTCCTCAATAGCTTAGTTTTATCCTGTTGTATTTTTTGTGTTTTTGTTAAGAGTCTCAAATATTTTTGGAGAGTGAAGTGATATCAAATAAATCAATTAAAATAGGTATGTCCTTGTAAAGAATTCCAAGTTTTGTACACTGTCATGGGTTGCTTGCTCTGTCAACATGTTAAATAAGTTTGATATCAAACTTAGGAAAAACAATTTACATGTATTTTTAGCAAAATGAACAAAAGGAGGCCTTATACTACTCCTTTTGATGCTACATATTAAATGTATTTATGAATTTGTTTTTAATTAACCTATGCATTGAAGTATTTGTTAAGGTTAAGTAATTAAGGTACTCAGTACTATCTGAAGATAAACATAAAGCAAATAGTAAAATATACAACTACTGAAATAACTTAAAAATATAACGATCATAATAAGTCTCTCTCCATGTACCTATAATCAATAATGTAAGCAATGAATTTTAGGAAAGTTCTTCAATACATTAAAAAAATCTAACAGTATCTACCTACTATTAATACGACTTATAATAATTCTAATGTTACATTTACTGATACTTAGTTTGCTTTAAATATGTAACATAAATTGCTTGTAAAATAAGCAGGATGTCTTCAACTTAAAAAAAAACCTAAATGGAATAGTTCTTGGTTTGTAGGCACATGTTTTCAACAATGAAAGAGGTGAAAATGCTGTGACATGGATCAGTGGTTTGCAGCCTGATTTATTGAGAACAGCGGGTGGCTAACAAGTAAACGTATAAGATGGTGTCTTTGAACAGCGTGCTTGTTTTCTAGAACAGGGTTTTAATTTTCAAAGGAAACCAAGTGTGTAAGTAGTGAGTCTGACATAGATTGAATTGCTATTTCATTATAAAATTAAACATAAACCTGATAATGAATTAGATATTAAAAATTGAGCATACCATTTTTAATAGAAAATGTACTATCTATCTTAAATCAATTTAAAAACATAGTTTTCAAATGAATAACTATGAGGTAAGGTTATGCTTTGAATAAATAACCTGTTAACACAGCAGTGACTTAGTATTAGTTAAGTAGAAATTATCAGGGAAGATGGCACAATATTTTTTCCCTGTGGTGAAAATTGAAAAGATATCAGGAAACCTGAATCCTGATCTCAATTCTGTCACAACAGGTTATATTTGTGTTCTTTTGCTTTTTATTTTTCTAGTTGTATCCTTTACTAGTAAAATGAAAAAAAAATTCACATGTAAAATGTTTATAAGAAAAATATGAACATTTGAGTTCTTTTTTTTTTTTTTTTTTTCTGCCTGGAAACACTTTAAAAGAAAAAAAACAGTCAAATGATTATGTAAATTAAACCTAACTTGTAAATTGTCCTTGAACAAAACTGAAGTCAGAAATCACTATATCTGTAATAAAATCCAATTCTTTTCATTTTACATATGTAACTCCCCACAAAACAGAAAATACTTTTGTGTAAATTAAATGATAATGTATAGATAACTTTACAAACCACAAGCTAAATCAGACTTAGTATTAAATGGCTTAAGCAGTGAATCAGTAAAGTATGCAATTTAAGAAGAGACAATACAAATGGTTCAGGATTTTCATCAACAAATAAACATAATTATTGTCAAATGAAATAAAACTACAATATTTGAATGATGTGGGTTTTTTTGTTTTTTTGGGTTTTTTTGCTAGTCTGTTCATTTTCATGATACATAGAAGAACTGGACTAAGAAGTAGTTGTAGGCCAGTTCAACTCCTCAGTATCTACTCCCTTCTTCCACATTTATATTTGTATTTGTTTGTTAATAAACCGAACTATTTTACTGCAGAAACTATAGTACAGAGTAAAAGTTTCCTTTCTGTAACCTTCTATTTAATCAATCTCCTAGCTTAACAAATGCTTTCCATTTTTTTGATTAAAATACTCTGATCTATTTTTATAGCACAGTAAGCCCTTTTGCTTAGCAGTTCTGAGTAATTTTGTTCCCAGCAGTTCAATTTCATGCTTACCTAGAGATAGTTGTATTTAGTCCCAATAACACTAAATAAAAGTGCTTCTACTGGAAAAGCATACACATAATTTTAGAATTATAAATTCTAGACTTATAGCAATAAAATATCAAAATGTAAAAAGGGGAGGACTGAACCAGCTGTCAATCAAAACAATATAAGAAAACTCAATTTGTAATACACAAACAGTTAATTCCATATATACTTTTCTTTTAGCAATTCCAAACATGGGAAAATATAAGAATTTTTGTCCCGTCTCAGCCTCAGTTTGAAATACATGAATACTTAATTCCATGTATATTTTTCTTTCATCAATTCTAAAACACAGGAAAATATCAGGGTGTCCTTCCCTTTACAGCCTCACATTTTCTTTCACAATTGTCCAGGCTATTCTCCTGGGTCTTCACCTAGGACTTTCTAACTCACAAATTGTTCGGCATTATAATTCAGACAATTGTCTTGGATGAGTTCGGTGCATATGGACTAAACTAGTGCTATGATTCCTCTAGCACCCAATAAAATTTATTTGATACTAAAGCGACAGTCCTTATCTACATAGCAGAACTTTAAAGTTTTTAAAATATGAAAAGATTTTTTCCTACCTTTCTACTACAAGAGTGATGAGCATGTAATTGAAAAGAACACATAAAGCAGAGACTATGGGATTCTAAAGGATCTGAGAAGGAGCAGCCATAGAGATGGAAAGAGATCACATAGTTATGGCCTTGTGGAAAAGAGGAGAAGGGTGTGTCCCCAGGAACCAACTGCTCTAGAAGCCAAGGAACAAGGTTATCAGAAATCTCAAAGAGATATGTGAGATTAGATATTGGACTGGTTTTCAATAGCCTTCTGCTATTTAAAGTCAGATCACACAGAGTTAAGGAGAGAATTGCATAAAAAAATATAGATGATGAATATAGACCATTATTTCAAGGGTGTTATTGGTACTGGCAATATAGGGATTGCTACTGTTTTTGATATAGCATATGGAGTAAATTTATTATTTCCCAAATCTCAGTTGACTTGTGGAAGAGGATAGCAGTTTATTCTTTGCTCTAATTTTTAACTGAGTTTGACCCATTGTGGTACTGGAAGATGCAAGTTTCTGTAATATCTTCTGACATAATCCTTTTTCCTTTCTTAGCTTTTTTTTTCCCTTAAGAACAAATACATACACTCAATGACACTTCTTTATAATATAGGGTGTTTATGAAATAATGAATATTATAGCTTAAAAATTAAATAAAAAACAAATAGAAAGGAGAGTATTACTATCTTGTTTCTGTAATTAATTGTGTTTTGTTTCCAATCAAGTAACCTCAGGTTTATGGTTTGCTGTTCCGAAGATCCATAGCTCTACAGAGCCCCTTGTAAACCATGGCATCAAAATAAAACCAGGCCCTAAAATCCTCAGTACCTACTGCTGGTTTAATTGTCCTTAATTAACTTGCATCTCTTATTAAAATGAAAAACACTGTTACACTTGGTCTCTGCATTTTCAATGAAAATCCAGTAAAAAGAGGCAGACCCTACTCTACATCCTTTTTCCCCTTCTTTTTTTAAAAAGAATAACTAGTGTCTCCAAAGTGATTTATGGTTCTGAAACTAGAGTTAATTACCAAGTGACATTTGCATCTTACATACAACTACAGATTCTTTTCAACGTTTTCGTCACCTTTACAATTTATAAATGAACAAAGGAATTTTAAACACAATTTTAAACAGTCATTTCCTTTTAGTGAATGAGTAGTTAGCAAAAACATCAGCTATGGAAAGTTGTATCTGATTTATGAGATATTATTTACTGTTTGCATCAAAGGCAGTATCTAAAAAAGACGAGGGAAAATCAGTAGCTTGGGGACCAGGGAAGAAAGATGCAATAATTATAGGGAAGCTGTTATCAAGGAACTATGAATAGATAAGTCAAGGTTACCACAGATAAATCTTTCCTTCCTTTCTTTTACATGGGTGCTAGATTCGTGTTTCAAAATGTGTCTAATAGGCTTTGCTTCATGCAGTGGTAGCAGTGTGAGTTTGGAGTAATATAATCTAACTGACATAAAATATAATCATCCAAATTACTTTCAGATGCCTGGAAACGTGAGCATATGTATGTGTTTTTACTGTCAGTTTATAAACTGTTTATATTTTTAACTATTACCAATGACTTTGGGGAGTCTCGAGTAGACTTCGTGCTGTATATTATAAAGCATTAATGTAACCAGATGCAATTTCTTGAATAAATTCCCTAATTTCCAGATGGTTAGAGCACTACTTGCCCTTTGCCATGCAAGCTATCATGTGATTTGTTAGTTATTAATCCAGAATAATTATGGTCCATTTGTTGAGGTCTATATTATCTCCAATATACTTTTTAAAATTTGATTGTGCAGGACTTTTTGAGGGGTAGCATTGAATTTTTTCATTAGAAACTTAAAGCAAACATATAATTTTGGCTCTTTCAGCATTTTAAAATAACTGAAGCCATAAAAATGTTGGGTTACAGGTATCACCAGGGAAGCTGTTTCTTTAGATTTATGAAATAGTTTTAATTAAAACTGAAACGGTACCTAAGGGAACATTCAACTGTAAAATTGAAAATAAATACTCCCATGATTTTTTTTGTCTCTTTAGCATCTTTAAATGTATATTTCTAGTTCTGCATACTTTGTAACATTGAGCCTAAATCCATATGTAGAGGAATTGACTTACATCAGGCCATTTTTCAGTGTCAGACACAATTGAACTCAACTCTAGGACTGTATTTCCAACATGTTTCTGTGTGATCTAGATTAAAGATGTTTTTATTTTTAAATAACTTATTTATTTATTTGCAGTTTTTGGCTGTGGCCAGGTTTGAACCCACCACCTCCAGTGTATGGGGCCGGCGTCCTACTCCTTTAAGCCACAGGGGCCGCCCTAAAGCTGTTTTTCTTGTTGTTATGTTAAGAGGAAAGATAAACCACAAGCTTACAGAGTAATAAAACTATTTATTAATATTTTTGGCAAACATATTTAAAATTTTTATACTTAATATTTTAGACAATACAAATATAACACTTAAACTTTATCTAAGGTATAGATATTTCATGTATCTTTAGCTGGAAATATTCTAATGCAACCCATAGTTCCTGATGTTCCCAACTGGATAATATATGGAGGGAAATAGGTTAATAATTAAAAATAATGATAAAAGGCAAAGAAAATTATCTCACAATTCTCAGAAGTTTTTCTGCTAAGAGTAACAAAATTTATTTAAAAGGAGCTTTTGTACCTACTGATGTGAATTTTCTATAAAATTTTAGTATTTTAATGAAGACACTTACATGTTAATATTTTATCAAGAATAGTGCATTCAAATAAAGTCTGTCAAATTATTAAAACATTCTGTTTAATAGTTTAAAATAACAGATATTTTTCTTTCATGATATATATGAGAAAAAAGTCTTGAGTAAATTCTAGGTATTTTTTTTTATATGAGGCATGTTTATTACCATTTAGTCACATGCAATAGCTTCTAAACCAAGTTGAGCACTAATTAATAGAAAGAACATTTCATATCCTACATGTCTAATATTGAAATTCTTACTTCTGTTAATGCTTCTGAAGGTAGTAGTTGTTTCGAAGCAAATTACTAAATTAAAAGAAGCTAGAATTTTAAGAGAAGAAAAGTTTCCATTTTTTAGATGATGTCCTAGGATGTTAGAAGTTGTCCTATGTAAATATTTTCTTTTATATCTATTAATATTACTAATAACAAATTTTATTTATGATTAGTTCAAGTAAAGTTATAATAACTACTGAGTTTGTTGTGTGTTTTGTAAATTTGTTATGTAGTAGCTGATAATAAAATGGCCAAAATTATAAGTTCATAAATATGAATTGTTCTTAATCCATATTCTGGATTGATAATAAAGTTGTTATTAAATCTAGTTTTCAGAAGTTTACCTAAAGTAGACTCTATATTGTTCTGTAATTCTAAGACAGATTGGTGAAGAAGATAGACAAGGTCTTTGCTTGCATGGATCTGACCTTCTAAGGCGGGGATCTGGAATTATTAAATTAATAAGTAAATGAAACAATTTCTAAAACTAAAAAATATTGTGTGATATTAAAATAGAAAAATGTACTAGAGTAGGGGGCACTTATTTTGGATCAGACGCTGCAGTATAACCACATGAGGAATAAACAATTGACTCCATATTGAAAGGTGAGATTACCTATCCAGAGGACCTTCCTGAGAAGGGGCATTCCTGCCATAGCAAACAGTAAGGGCAAAGGACTTGTGGTGAGAATGTTCTTATGTTTAAAGATAAAAAAAATGTAGGCCAGATGTGGTTGCTCACATCTGTAAACCTAGCACTCTGGGAGGCCAAGAAGGGTGGTTTGGTTAAGTTCAGGAGTCCAAGAGCAGCCTGAGCAACAGCAAGACACAATCTCTAAAAATAGCCAAGGGTTGTGTCACTTGCCTGTAGTCCCAGATACTCTGGATGCTGAGGCAAGAGGATGTCTTGAGCCTAAGAGTTTGAGGTTGCTGTGCACAGGGCGACAAAGTGAGACTTTGTCTAAGAAAAAATGTATAAAATAATGTGAGTGGATCTAGAAAGTAATGAAGATGAAAATTGCTTTATGGAACATGAGGAAAGAGGAGACAAAAAGATCAAAAATTTCCAGCTTTGTAAGTCCTAGGTAAGAAGTTCAAATTTCATTCCCAGTTTGAGTAGCTAAGCCTGTTAGTGACACCTGGGTTATATTATAGAACATTTTGGATAGTGGTTGAGGAAGGATGTGTAGGAGTCTTCAACAGAATCATGAGAAGAGACTATTGCAGGGTCTATGTGAGATCCTGGGGATATGCCTAGATTGATAAGTTGCATTAGTGAAACATGAACAAAATCAGGTTATATTTTGGATGCAGAACAGTATGAGCAAATGGTTTGAACTTCTGGGAGTGAAGAGAAACCAGAATTCAGATGACTAAATTTTTATGCAACTCCCGTGTGACGGTGCCAATTGGTGTGACATTGATGTATAGAAGAAGAACATACTTGGAGAGGAACTATCAAAAGTTCTTATTGGTCATAGCAATTAGAGACACCTACTAGCAACTCAACAGGGGATGTTAAGTAGACAATTTGCATATATTGTGTGACCGACCGTGAAAACCTGGCAGCACTTAGACATCACAGTAAGAGCTTGCTTCAGTCTCTGTTTTGATATACCGCTGCATGGTCACCAGAATGTTGCATCAATTTTTGCTGCCATGGAATATTTTCTTTCTGATGATGGCATGCAGTAGTCTTTGATATCTGTAGGAGGCATTCATCCTATATGGGGGGGTCTACATTGATGGCCTCTTTTGCTTTGCTTTTCTTAGTGTTCACAGGGTTTTCCCCCAAGAACTATTTCCTCTGCTCTGGACTTAAGAAATGGGGGACCATCAGAGGAGGGGTGAAGCCTCCTTGCTGCTCACAAGAGGTATGGACCTCTTGTTCAGTGCTATTTACCCTTTTAATCCCTGGATAAGCTCTACCAAGACAACACTGCATTGTTCAGCATCCGAGTCCTGGAAATCTCACAGGTCCTCTCTGTGCCCTTGTGCCATTTCATCACGTCCTAACTGACTGTTACATCAGCTTCACAAAAAATCTCCTATGATTTCCCACTTTTGCTTGGTATTTGATAAGGCTCATGTTCAAATTATAAGAGCAATTCCTTCAGTCCTCTGAACTCAGGAAGTAATGGTTCCAAATGCCATCCCTCTCCTATGGAAAGGTGAGATCTAGGGATAAAGCTCTACTTAAAAAACTCTGCCACCTCTAAAAAAGCTGCTTATTCCTTTTGATAATCCTTTCATATAGCTAGCATGACGTGCTACCTGTCTTATAAGTCTTGCTCTGATTTTGAAATTTAAAAAATGAAGAATGATAAGAAGGATCACTTCAGTCTAGGAGTTTGAGGTTGATCTCATCACTGTGCTCCAGCTTGGGCAACAGAGTGAGACTCTCTTAAAAAATAAAATAAAATTATTGAGACATATAAAAAGATGAAAAATGTTATGCCTATTATTCTAATATTTGATTTTTTTTGCAGTAAAGCAAGATATAAAAAATGAACTTAATAAATAGTGAATACCATAATTTTGCACAAGTATGAAGCTTAAGGGAAAATTTAGGATAACTGTGATAGATAAGAGTCTTAGTTAAGTATAAGGATGATACTTAAAGTCTGTGGAATTGGAGAGTACATTGGGGTAAAGAGTACATGCTTGTGAAAGAACGTGACCACAGTAAATCTTAGGACAATGGAATTAAATGGTTTTTAATAGGAGAAGGAGTTAGAAAATTGCATCAAAAATGAGACATTAATGAACCAGAAGGCATCCAGACAGTGTGGAATTTTAGGAGCCTACGAAATGCCTCTTACAGGAAACACCAAAAATTGTGCTTTTGTTCCTAAGATGCTGAATAATACTAAGATAAGAAGAGAATTTGGCAGGGTTGAAGTTCAATTTATTAAGCGATTTGTGGAAGGAACAGCAGTATAATAGAGTGGTGAATAAAACTTACATTATATTGTTTGGTGAGACAGATAATACAGCAAAATATAAAATATGCTATGTGGTTATAAGATTATGAAGAAAAATAAAGCAGGAAAAGGGGATAGGTGATACAGGGAGGAGATGAATTATTAAATGCACTAGTCAGAGAAACTCTTAATTAATAACTGATCTAAGAAAGTAGGAGAGAGAGCTGGTCAGTATTTCAGCATAAAGGAGTACCAAGTGCAAAAGCCTTGGTCTTCACCTGAGTCACTTAAGTAAAATGGAATAGATAGAAGCCAATGGAGAATGAGTTAAAAAGAAATAGTTATTTCCAGAAATGTCCTTTTATTTATTGATTTATGTTTTGAGACAGAGTCTCACTCAGTAACCCTGGATGCGTGTCAGGGTGTCATAGCTCCCAACAATCTCGACCACTTGGCCTCAAGTGATCCTCTTGTCTCAGCCTGGTGAGTATCTGGGACTACATGTCCACACCACAACACCTGATTAATTTTCTATTTTTGGTAGAGACAGGCTCTTACTCTTGCAAAGGCTGGTCTCGAACTTCTGAACTCCTGCAACACACTAGTCTCAGCTTCCCAGAATAGTAGGCTTATAGGCATGAGCCACTGCACCTGGCCCCAAAATGTCTTTTTAAAGGGGAGTAAGAAATGGACATTTCTGGAAGAAAATTCCAAGTTGGATTATTTAAAATAGGAGAGAGATTAAAGGAATAATTGATAACTCGGGGTGGGGGGGGGAAGGAGATGGGAATAACTGAAGGAGCCCAAATTAGACAAACCTAAAATATGGAGTTGGTCTGAACAAGTGCACAGACAACTTTTAATTGCTACAGAAAGCAAGGCGAATAATAGATATACAGATGCAGAGAGGTTGCAGATTTCCTGGTAGAAAAGGGAGTCTCCATGTGATTGTTTCATTTTCTTAATAAAATGTATTGAAGAATTGGAAAGGACATGTTAGAGAAAGATGTTACGTACTTCCTAGTGGTGTTGAGTGACCATATATTTATGACCATGAGTTGAAGTTAGGCATATACTCCATAATGCGATTTTTCTCTCAAAATATTTAGTTGTGAGAGCTTGAGTAAGGAGTACACAAAAATTTTGTTGCTTATCATACTGAAGTTTTTGTTGAATAGGAGGAAAATGGGACAAAAATAAGAATATTTTTGAGAGAGGAATTATATAATTGTTCCATGAAATCTAAGCCAAATTAAAAAAGAAAACAGAATACAAGAGGTGGAGAGTAATGCAAAATGCCATAGGAATAGTGAATTAAAGATCTATGTATAGTTCAAGAGCTGTTTGATAAGAAATCAGTGAAGAATTAGGCAAGGGCTAAATCATCGTGCAAGCTTGTATTCCATGGTTAAGAAATTGAACTAAGCTCATAGAAAATTGTCCAGAGACAGATTTTGCTGGGGGAAAAGCACACAAGCACAGTAGTTGATCTCACTTCAAATTTATGACCATGGAAGTTAAAATTAAGGTAATTGATAATTATACTCATTCTCTATTCTGGAGAAATCTTACCATAGATGCTTAAGGGGGGTTGCATAAATAAGCCCAGAGGCATTCATTCCATGAAATACTACACACGCCGTTGTCAATTCTACATATACTGATTTGTAACGTTTTACAATAGGTAAGGTAAAGGAGGTACATTATAAGATGATGCAAACAATAATAGTCCATTTATATGTTTTTCTTTAAAAACTTGTGAAAGGTATAAATCAATTTTCATATTTATATACATTAGTAGATACATAAAATCAATCTTAAATCTTGTTAGAATATACATACAATGAATAGTAATGACTATATTTAGATAGGGCCCAGGAAAGTTTGTGATTTCCAAAAATCTGCAAATCTGAGAGCATTAAGTATTTAACTCTAAGTGCTCATTTTTTTTCTATGGTTTAACAACAAGAATATATTACCTATTAAATTGCATTATTTTACAAAGCCAAAATTAGAGAAACTTCAAGAATATAACTCGGCACTGTTGATTAGGTAGACGCTGGAAAGCTTCCTATCGCTAGGAGGACCAAAAGAGCAGGAATGGAAGGGAAAGAGTGATCTGCCTGCCCTTTGCTGTGATGTTCTCTTCTCTGTCCCTATTCTGAGAAGGACTTGGAATCATCTCCTCTTTTACTGAAGTTGGTGGGCTGGAGTACCAGAGAGGTAAGAGGAGGGGCCCATTCCATGGCATTAGCCATTGACTTACAAGAGACTATAAAACTGATCTACTGATACCTTATCAGGAATGCTGCTGAACTTTAAAATTAAATAGAAACATGAACTTAAGGGAAAAATATGATTCAGTATGTCATACAATGAATTGATTGTTTAAACTCATATCAGGATAAGGAGAATGTTGGTTTCACAGAATTAGGTTTCTACTATACTTGTATTTAAGTGTACCTTATCTGAAAACTACATGGGGAAACACTTCTTTTAGTTATACAGTGACACAAAAGTTAATCAACAGCATAGATCGCTAGAATACCATTATCTTGATTAATAACATTATTTTTCTTTCTTTATTTCTTTTTTTGAGACAGTCTCACTATGTCGCCCTTGGTAGAGGGCTGTACCATCACAGCTCACAGCAACCTCAAACTCTTTGGCTTAAACGATTCTCTTGCCTCAGCCTCTCAAGTAGCTGGGGCTTTAGGCACCTGACACCTGGCTACCTTTTTGTTATAGTTGCTGTCATTGTTGTTTGGCAGGCCTGGGCCAGGTTCGAACCCACCAGCTCTGGTGTATGTGGCTGGTGCCCTAGCCGCTGAGCTATACACACCCGGTCAATATTATTTTTCTTATTATATGATATACATACTGGCAGAGTTGCTTTCTGCTTTCTTCAAAAAATTGAATAAAATCTAATTGATTTTTTACTTATGGTTACCTACTTTCTCTTTTCCTAAAATAAGTAATAAATTCTTTTTTTTTAGACAGAATCTCACCCTATCACCCTCAGAAGAGTGCTTTGGCATCACAGCTCACAGCAACCTCCAACTGTTGGGCTTAGGCAATTCTCTTGCCTCAGAGTAGTAAATTCTTAAGATTGAAAAAAATCCTGTTTACTCCAATAGAAATTGCTATCCTTAATTTAATTGGGCAGCTAAAATATTTTATAATTGTCCTTTGGGCAAAATTTTAAAGAAGTAAAGATTCCCAGAAAAATCTAATTTTCCTCCGTGATGGGGGAAAATTCATATCTTAAACTCATAGATATTATATTTTTCAATCTTTATTTTGTTACTTATTAAATATACAGCTATACTGTATTACAAAACCAGTGTTTATTAAAATTTTGCTAGGTGTGTGAAAATATTCTCAAAATCAAAACATCTAACCTCTGTTAACAGGGGTAGCCAAATAAAATTTGATCTCTGGATTTATTATAATGTAAATCCTAAAGGGGACAGTGCAGTGCTGAAAACATGCCCTCTTCCCCTGGTTGTTATTGACATATCATCTTGTCACATTTGCTCTTTTCCTTGATGGGAAAAAGTGATGGCTTTTTCTTGAAGGTTAGGTGCTGACATTTAATGCAATGCAGCATGTATTTCCTGAGCACCTGTTATGTGCTCATGCTGTAAGCAATGTGGTGAATTGCAAATGAAGAGCTGACCTTCGTGAAATTATAATACCATTCACTGACCGAAGTAGTTGGTAGTATCTTTGTCACAAACCCAGCAATTTCTGCTGAAGTTAATGCATTAGACCTTAAAACTCATATATATATATATTTTTTTAAAAACTCATATATATATTTACCTTGCAGGTGGTCAGCAAACATCTGTTTTTTAAATTTTATGTATAAAGCATTTTATGTGTAAATCTGAATAACTGATGAATATTCAAAAAGACAGTAAAATTTGGAAATCTGCCATTAGAACCCGTTAGAAAAAATATCTATTTTCTTTCACATGAAAAATAGCAGGATCTTTCTACAGAAGACCTTTATTTTTGACACAGTGGACAGGTTTAAAATGTCCTTTGATGGACACCCAAGGTGTTAATTTTGAAGGTATCAGTAAGTTTGATTTAGAAAACATATCTCATCTGGAAATTAGAATAGATAATGGTTTGTCTATCAGGAGTGCTATTCTCACTATAAGCAGTGGGTGGAATGAAATGGCTCTCAGAATAGCAGTCCAGGCCAGTGTAACCAACAGTGTATTTTTCCATGTGAGACAGAAGAAACATAGTGTGTACTTAGTACAACATCAAATTCAAAAGAATTATCACATTTTCAGTACACTGTGGAAAAATTGTTGGAGTATTTGTTCACTTTTAATGTTGAATCTTTGCTACATTGTTGAAATCCAATTGGAAGATGACAATTTGGAAATAATCCCAGTTCACAGCATCCCCTTTTCTTGCTTCCTTTCTCCCAGCAAATGTCTCAGCTCCGTTATTAGATCTAAGAGCTTCACTTTGACAAAATTTTAAATTGCTACAAAGTAAGAATATAGAATTCTATCCCTAAGCTATATAGTTGAAAGAATAGGTAATCCTGGATCTGTATAAAAAGTATTTTGATCTGTATGAGATGTCTAGATTGGTCCACATGCTTAATACTTCATTCATATTTAAAGTGACTTGATGCATATTTATTTTAACAATTGTTGCTTAGAAAACCAAAACTCTTAGAAGACTCACTTCTGAGCATAGTCACGCAACAAAAAATATTTTCTCAGAGTCTCTAAGCTTAAAATGAATGTATAGATATGTACAAATATTTTAAATGTTTTTTTCTTTAATTTTCGGCACTACTTCGTAAAGCTTAATATAAACTTTAGCGTTTTCGTGTGTGATTTCTATATCACCAGAATCGTTGCAAATTCCTTGATGGCATTTTCTTATTTAAGATCTGCTACTGTTTTTGTTTCTGATACATTGCCTCTTAATTATCTTGGCAAGCTTAGAAATCAGATCAGCAACCATATATAATTTCTTTCTATAGGTAATCTACAAATATTTTCAATATTTCTGCACATCTTCAATTTGACAAGCTTACAGGTTCATATAATGAATTAATATTTCTTCTTTCATCATTTTGTTATTCCTTTTCCTCTTAGGAATCATATGTATGTATATGAACACATATACATATATCTGCATATATACATACATAGGCATATGCTATATTACATGCAGTCATACAACCCAGATGTATACGTTGCTCAGATCTATGCTTTTTAAGATATGTAAAACTTGCCTTACTTTACTTCACAAATCTTATGTTTTAAATATGTATTTAAATTTATCAATCTGCATAAAAATTGAAAGGAATTTTCTAAGTGAAGCAAAAATGTTTCCATTTCCTCTTACAATAACTGATTGTATCCACTTGCTAAACAACAAATCCTCTCATGGGAACATCATTTTCACCATTGAGAATGTTTTCTAAGATGATAAGATGATGGGCTGTAATGTTGGACATTAAATGATGAATTCCATAATGCTGAACTTATGGATATAGATATATCATACACCCCTATAATCAAATGTGCTTGTATGAAGCCTTATTTTAAAAAGCTTTGTACTATTTAAAATGTCAACATAAAGACATGACAAATGAACATAACAAAAATATAGTTTGCCCTTTTATTTCTGAGATCTAAATATTTATTGATAAGCTTTTGTTGTTTGTGTGTTGTGTTGTATGTTTCCTGTTTTTGTTTTTTTTTTTAAAGATACTTGTCCATTCGTCAACCAACATTATCGTAAAAGCCAATTCTGTATTGAGCACTAGAGGGCTCCTTATTAATAATAACATAGCTGACTTGTGTGGTATAAGCCAGGAGTACTTTCTTTTACCAGAACAGAGAGAATCAGAAGAGTGCAACTTAGTAGGTGGGGATATCTGGGATACAGGCTCTGGGCATTTTGCTCTCTGCTCTCAGATGTCTAAGATACTCCTGGATATTTCAGACATATAGAAAAACTGACAAGCACAGAACTTCTATCAGAGATTAGTGAGCTATATACTCACTAGTTCTAAGAGAGTATAATTCAAAAATTTGTATTAGACTGGAAGAGTTTCAAGATCATTAATTCAAATTAGTTAATTACTTATTTGCATGGCTTTAGTTTGTGGACAGAAAGTAAAAAATGAAAGTAGATACAGGATAAGGAAGTAGAACCCTCATATATTTTTTATGGTTTTTATTCTCAAGCTGTCATCTTAATACTGTGTCACAAGGATAGTATAAACCAGGAACCCTGCCTGACATGTACAATCATTAGATCATATTTATTAAAATGTTATGAAAACTTTAAGAGATATCTAAAGATTAATATTAATCCTCTTTCTTTTTTAATCAAGTACTTTTTCAATAAAAAGTTGTGAACATATTAAAAAAATGTGAATTTAATCGAATGATGTCTTAGGCTTCTCATAATAAATTCAAAATTAGAGAAAGAAATCCTGACTGGTTAGGAGTTTTTTGACAAGATTTTACAAAGATTATATTGTCTGTGGTTGACTTTGTATATCTGGAGCCAATCAGCACTTTTGCTCTTGACTTCCATGAAAACAAACAAAATACTAGAATTAGTTTAAGTTATTTATTATTCACGCGATCTATGCCACAACTGCTCTGTATTTTAGGGAAATATCATTGAACAAAACAGACAAAATCCCTGCCTTATGAATCTTGCATTTTAGGTTAGAGATAGACAATAAACATTGCAAATAATTACAGTAGTGGGTAATTAAATTTATGTAAGGCGAATGACAGATAAGTGCTAGTAGGGAAACAATAAAGGAGACAGTCATCCATCTGGTCCCGGATCTCTGGGTGTTGTCCAGTCTCCCTCTGACCACCTAGAGCTTTTTCTTCTTTATGGAGACCCAAGGCTTTTGCTGTGCTGGGTCTACTGATCTTTAGCAACCGGAGGGTCTCTAGTTGGCCTCAGGTAATGTACATGGACACCTCATCCCTGATTTCAAACTCCGGATAGAGCAGAGAAAGAGATGCAGAAGGAAGTGTTCCTCAAAAAGCGTGCTGTGTGTGACACGGAGCTCTGCCAAGGAAGCGTTTTGACCTCCTCAGTCCTGCTCTGTGTGATGTCTCACTCTCAGACCACACACGCGCCCCCAGAGTTACATCTTCTATAAAATATGAGAACTGGAGAAGACTCCATGCCCCACCAGCACTGGGATTCAGAGATTTCCCTGAAAAATCTCACATCCCCCTCAAGCAGTCAAGTCCCTGACTTTCTAGTCTACCTCTTATTAGTTTCAATAAACATAGCAGAGGCTGCTGCGGCTCCTTGAAAACTGCCACCCAAAGCAGAGGGGAGGGCTTCAGCAGGGCATGAGCCAATCCGATGTATTGGTACACAGGTGTGCTAGCCAATCAACAGCCATATACTACAGGGTCTGGGTGGGGCCTGGTGATTGACAGAGCATGCTTAATATAAAGTGAAATGGTGAGGAAGCCATTGCTCCTCTCAGGAGGTTCCTTCCACAGGAAAACAGATGGGTGGCACCTCCTACGTAAGAGTAGAGCTGCGACTCCTGTGAAGTTATCGCCACCCTCAAGACACAGATAGGGCTTTTTTGTGAGAGAGATTTGGAGCTTTCCCCTTCTAGGTGGCCCCTCTCCCTCACAGGCCTGAGGTCAGACATACTGTGGTCAAGTCAGCCCGGTTGCCACAATGTCTTAGCAAAGGTTTGAAGGAAACAGCCGTGTGAGCCATTAGAATATTTGGTGAAAAGCTTTCCAGATGGGTGATATTTATAGACCAAATGTTCTGAGGATCCAGAATTTCTTTCTTGGAATGACTTGGAGACAAGATTTGTTTATTTTAAAAACATTGAAAGTTAAGTCCATTAAATTAAAGGCAGGTAAAAGTTAAGAAGGGTCATTTAGAAATGGCACAGTACATTGATCTAAAACCAAGACTGTTTTGTGAAAAAAAAAAATATAGCTTGTCTTATGAAAATAATTTTCAGAATTTGAAGTCAAAATTTCATATTTAGGATTTGCACTCTTCCATCTAATACTTGTTTTAGTTGATGTGGTCGGCATTTTCTCCTGGTGATGTGCAATTAGGTTGAAGTTTATCATGAGGAGGAATATGGAAATAATTGTAATTTTTCATACTGGCAGAGGTATGTATTCTCTGAACTACATTCCAGTTCCCAGCATCTAGTTCAGTTCAAGTGCTGGAAAATGTCTTCACATTACAGCACACAATCTCTAAGATTGGTAGATTTATAGTTGTTTTATTTAACAGTTAAAATTACTTTCTGTGTTTTTATTTGAATTAAAGGAACGGAATCAGTGATTTTAATTTAGAAATTACAGACAAGAGTAAAATTAGACTGTAGTGGTGTCTATACCAGCTGCTTTTTACATACTTAAATTTATTTAGAAGAAGACTTAGATTTACTCCAAATAATTCCAAAGTTTGTGTTAGGACAAAAAGTGAGGCATTTTGGTTGAAATGAGTAAAATTATTCAAAATAGTACAACTGTGGAAAAATCTATGTCAGGAAGGATTGAACAACCCATATTTACAGATGTGAGTTTGTATCACTGTGTTAGAGTAGTGGGAAGTTAAAACAAGCATTGGATGTGATTGATCTCAGTGTCCTAAGTGTTTTTGTTTTGTTTTGTTTTGTTTTCTTTAGACCCTTAATTAAACAAAGATTTAGAGAGTGCAAGCACTTAACTGTGTACAGGATTTTGCTTCTCTACTCTTAAGGAATAGTAGGAGTAAGACATGTAGACAAATATTTACTTGATTTTGATATCATTGCTTATATAGTAGAAGCAGTACAAAGTGTTGTAGGATCAAGAAGAGACCCATGTGTCATGGAAAAATGACATTTGAGTTGAATTTTTAAGGTTAAGCAGCAGTTTTCCAACACAGTCAAGTACCTCTTTAACATACGTACTCAAATTATTACAATAGCACCCTTCTAAGTTTCACTATCTGCAGTTGAAATTCTCTGCACTTTACGTTTTTAGACAGAAGAGACAATAGCATAAACAAAAGTAGATGAGATCAAAAGGTAAAAATGTTTGAGGAGAAACTGGGGAAGAGAGAATGAGTTAAAAGACTGATGAGATTCTGTGAAACAATGGCTTTGAACTTTGGTAAGTTGTGGGACACATTTATGTTGACATATTCATAGTTGAGTGCCAGTTAAAAAATAGTAGTGCCCACTCCAGCATTGCCTTTGTTTTTCAATAGTCCTTACGAGAGAATACGCAAATTTTCTGCAAGGAAATTACTTTAAACTTTTGGCATATGAATTTTTTTGTAGAAAAAAAGTTACTTTATGGCATATTGTACAATTATATACACACTATGTCTCTAAAGCTGTCTCTGAAACACCAGTCTAGGCTATGAATGGTAATTGTATCAAAGTAGAAAAAATCAGTTTAACAATCATTCATGCATTTGTTAACAGAATTTGTTGACTGTCATAGACTGCTTTAATAGTAGTAGTATTCCTTTAGGGGGAGGTTAATTCCCATTAAAAATTGAAATTTAATAAAAAGAAACAAAACTGTGTTAATTTGTATCCTATTCAGGTATGATTTTCTACTCTTTTGTGTTTGTAAAACTGACTAACCTCCAAAGTCAGAATATTAGAATACCTTGAAATACTAGTATCAGATATTAACCTTTTCCATCTTTTCTACCAGAATTTATTGATAGAAGCACTCTTCTCTTTTTATCTTTGTGTTTAGTGTCTAGTCTATAATAAGTACGACATGAATTGTATTAATTTGTAATACCATTGACTTAGATAAAAATATTAGGATAGGACAAAGTAAATTAATGCAATTATATGATTCTACTTATATTTTAACTTTTTAATTTCTATTTTCTTAAAATCCTAGGACACATGACTGAATATTCTTTCTTCTTGGGATTTCTCATCTTACGTACTTGATTTGCGTAATTTTATATTGTAGTTTTATTCTCAAAGAGTTCATTAGTTTTATCCCAAATTAAGTCTGGAATGGTTAGTTTCTGTTGCTTCTTCTAAACTATTATTGGTGAAATTACTGAAGATGGTTGTGTATGATTAAAAATTGTGTGTCTCTGTTTGTGTGTGCCTCATACTTCTAGTATATTCATGTCTTGCTTTAGCTGAGATTTTACAATCTGAGCTACAAAGAATCATATTTAATAGTAAAAATTATTTGAGAATAATTCTCTCAGGCAAGGTCCTAGATAGTATGGAAGAGAGAGAGTATATAATTTCCTATTCTGAAATTTCTTATACATTCGTGACAAATGCTATGATCAAGGGATACTGAGAGTGTTGTGGGAGCACTGAGGAAAGGTGGTTTACACAGCCTGGAGACCCTTTGAAAGCATTTCCCTGTTATAATGACTCTGAACTTAAGTCTCTATAAACAAGGCATGTGAAATAGGGAAGAGATACTGAAGGAATCTATAAAGAGGAACAAGCCTGGGCAAAGGCTTAGCCTTCATACAGCATTTTTTTTTTTGATACAGCACTTTTAACCGTAAAAGTCAAGAGGGTGGAATTGAGAAGCTGATTAAATATATGTGATTTTGCAGATCCTGGATATTTATGTTTAAAAAACTATTCTGTATGTGTTTGAGTACTACTGAGGGACTTTAGAAAGAGATTGATATGACAGCTTAAGTTTTTGCGAAAGAGTACTGTATATTGGCTTGGTGCTTGTAGCACAGTGGTTATGGCACTAGCCACATATACTGAGGGTGGCAGGATCAAACCTGGCCTGGGCCAGCTAAAGCAACTGCAACAACAACAATAACAACAACAACAAAAGCTGGGCATTGTGGCATGCGCCAGTCCAGCTACTTGGGAGGCTGAGGCAAGAGAATCCTTAAGCCCAAGAGTTGGAGGTTGCTGTGAGTTGTGATGGCACAGCACTCTACCAACAGTGACATAGTGAGACTCTGTCTTGAAAAAAAAAAAAGATATATATATATAGTAAACATATAGGATAAAGTGCAGAAAATTTTGTATGTAGATAGTGAAACTAGTTAGGACTCTATTTTAATTGCTTTGATTATTGCTGTTGAGGACCTGGTCCGAATCCTGATTATTCAGAAGCGGAATATTTAGGAGGTAGGAATAAAAGGAAATTGATGATAAATTGGAAGTAGGCAGAAATGCAGATTGCTGGGTTGAATAATAACATGGAAATTGCCTTCCTTCCACCCATGTTAGAAGCCCAGGTGAGCGTAGCAAGTTCGAGGTTGAATAATTGATTAATCTCCATTTTCCTTCAACAGTATTATTTCCATTTTCTTTTTCTTTTACAGGCAAACAAAATTCTCAGCTCCATTCATATACTTGTATTTATATGGAACTGTGATGAAACTGTGAGGAAAATTAACTTATATCGAAGAGCACAGAGATAACTCAGGAGACCTAGTATTAGTGATACTTTTCCTATTCACCTGGTGTCTATTCTCATTGGCGACAGAGTCTATTGTAATGCATTTCTGAGTCTCCTGTTCTAGTCATAGACTATTTCTAATACAGAGATCTCATAATTTTTTTCAAAATGGGTGCAGTACAGTCCTAATAAGCTCAAAAATTCTTTTTCAGAAACTCAACTATAAGTTCGGAAACAAATAGAGGTGAATATTATAAATATTTTTCAAAAGAAATATAATGTGAAGCTAGATCTTTGTGAAGGTTAACAAAGAGATGCAGTTATTAAAAATGTTAGGTACATATAAAAACAGAAGAGCTCAATGAAATAAGCATAAATTCTAACGTATGTTAGAGCATATCGTTTGATAAGGAGGAATCTCCATTAGAAAATGGAGAATAGAGTATTTTCAAATGGTGCTCGGAAAACTGGTGGCAGTACAGGAAAATATTCAATATCTCACCTCTTATTTTACACAAAATTATATATCAAGTGGACTAAAGAAATAAAATAGTGAAATGAAATCTCAATGTAATATAGGAAGTACCCATGAAGATTCATTTAATTTCTGAATAGAAAAAGCTTTCTATGTATGATGCAGATTGGAAAATTATAACAAAATGATACAAAAATAATTAATTTTTTCAGGGAAAAATGAATTAAGAGGCAAACAAGAAAGTGGGGGGAAATAAAAAAAAATTAGTATTAAAAAATATAGAGTAATTGATAATAAATACAATGTGCTTCAAAGTTAGAATGTGTAATTTAAAACAAACTCTACTAACCCTTTACATTTGGAGGTAGGGCTGTGCAAAAATCTCCCCAAAGCTAATGGTCCTTAACTGATTTTCACAAAGCCTTACCTGTACCAAAGTTCTCAATAACAGGACTGTGTAACATAGCAAGGGTAAGATAAAAAGTTGGAGGAATTGCCCCCACTGTGAGGGCAGCACACTGAAATCCCAAGGCCAGGGCAGATGAAAAGGGAGAACAGAATTCTAATCCTCTCTTTCTATTATCTTATTTTCTCTCTTCAGTATTCTGTGCATGCTTGCATATTTTTTCTGGGAAATTAATAAAACATAAATTTCAATTTTTGCTTTGTTTTGCTTTATACACTGAATAATAAATTGTTTGATCTTTGACTGATGTCCTAAGCAAAGTAACTTAAGATTGTGGCATTTGGGGGTTTTATAGATATTAAATGTTTTAGAACAGATAATTATATCTCTAAAGGAATCTCAATATATTTATTAATTTTTAACATATCAATAAAATGATAATTATAAAGTCTTCAGTCTAGTACGTGGGAATTGAGGTAATTTAAAACTAGACTGTAAATAAAATAGATGGAGAGAAACAAAACTCAGTGAAACTAATATGTGAAAATGAAAAAGAGAGTAACAGAAAATAACATCTCTTCTATCAGATTACATTTTGAGAGGTTTGAGTCTTGATAATGATATGAATAAAGGGAAAACAAAGACTAACAAATAAGAAGAGACTGAACTTACATTAAAGTAATTAAATTGGAGACTACTGTTATGGATTAGTGATTTCAAGCTTCTTGTTATTTGATTATAAGATTAGTACATAAACTACCAGACATCAGATAAATAAAATAATGTTGGTTGGCCAGTTAGCTCAGTTGATTAGAGGGTGGTGCTAATAAAATAACATTAACATACACTAGATTATGTCACTATAAATTATAATCCTCCCATCTCATAGAATGCCTGGAATAAAAACCATGATAGTTTTCTTATCAATAAAATAGCAGTATTTTCAGTGTATGTAAGCATTTCACAGCAACTGATTATTTAAAAGAGTTTACTTCATTGTATCTAATACTACGTAATTATTATTTTCTAGAATTAAATAAAATGACTGTGCTCAGAACACTATGCATCTATAGTAAGTAGCTCTCAATGAATGTTGTATGTTATTATTACTAATATCAACTTAGGAAAAGGTTTGAGTAGTTCAGTCATTAAAATGTCCCCACAAATATTTTAGGTAAATAAATGAGAAAATGAGGGAATTTGTGAAAATTCTAAAATTCTCTATATATTAGATTTAAGAAGTTTTGCAGGTGATATAGTTAACTATTTAGATACAAGAAACCTAAATGTAAAACAGATATAACCACAGAAATAAAAATAATTGTTGACTTTAAAAACTATATTTTAAAACTTGGTAATAATCTTTAAAATTTCACACATTTTTCTTACATTTAAAACTATAATTTACATATGTATGCTACTGGGGAAAACTGATCAGTGTGCCTTTGAGTAGGTATTTGAAGACACATAAGTCCAACTATGAGTAAATTTATGTTGTAAATTTCTATTCTAGAAAATAGAAATGAAGGTTTTCTTAGTGTTAAGGTACCAGTATTTGAACTTCATACATAGCCAGGAGCACTGGCATTCGCCTGTAGTTCCATCTACTGTTAAGGTTAAAGCAGGAGGATCGCTTGATGTTGATATTTTGGCTGCTACAATGAATTATGAATGTTCATAATGACGTCTGGAATGACAAATCTTCCCAAAAGATCTTAATTTACCTTGCCCAAATCCATTAGGGAAATCACTATCTGTGGTAGCTAGACCCTTATGAAATTTATTCCTGAATAAGTCTTAAGCATCAAAATGACTCTTTGTCTATGGTATTCAGCCTGGATGTTGTGTTAGCAAGCATAAAAACAACATTCATCTCTTTGTATGTCTTTATCAGAGCTCTTTGTTGACCAATGCATTGTCAAAGACCAGTAATAATTTGAAAGGAATCTTTTATTCTGAGCAGTAGGTCTTAATGTGGCCTTAAAATATTCAGTAAAATATGCTTTAAACAGATGTGCTCTTGTTCAGGCTTTTTTTTCCCATTTGTGGAGCATAGGCAGAGTACATTTAGCGAAATTCGTAAGGACCCTAGGATTTTCAGAATGATAAATGAGCACTAGCTTCAGCATCAAGTCATGAGCCACATTAGCTCCTTACAGGAGAGTCAGTCTGTTCGTGGACATTTCAGCCAGGCACTGACTTTTCCTCTCTAGCTGTGAAAGTCCTGTTCGGCAGCTTCATCAAATAGAAGGTAGCTTCCTCTCCACTGAAAATTAATTGTTTAGTGTAGCCACCTTTATCAATTATGTTAGCTAGATCTTTTAGGTAACTCATGACAGCTTTATCATCAGCATACATTTCAACTTATACTTTTTGTGTTATGGAGATGTCTCCTTTCCTGAAACCTCATCATCTCTGCTAGCTTCAAGTTTTCTTTTGAAGTTTCTCACTTCTCTTTAGAATTAATTCTTCATAGAATTAAAGAGAATTCAGGTGTTGCTCTGGATTAAGTTTTGGTTGGAGGAACGTTGTTGTGGGTTGGATCTTCTGTCCAGACCACTTCAGCTTTCTCCATATCAGCGATAAGTCTGTTTTCTTTCTTTTCCTTCGTGTGTTCACTGGAGTAGCACTTTCAATCTCCTTTAAGAACTTTTCCTTTGTATTTACAACTTGGTTAACCATTTGACATGAGAGGCCTGGCTTTCAGCCTATTTCAGCTTTTTACATGCTTTCTTCACTAAGCTTATTCATTTCTAGCTTTTGATTTAAAGTGCGACACATGACTCTTCTCTTTAGTTGAACACTTAGAGCAGTGTTTTCAACCTTTTCTTATCTCATACCACACTTCAACCTATAGTTAAACTTTTACAGCACATTTAAATTATATTGATCAAACGAAAAAAAGTAAAGAATATACTTACTCATCTTGGAACATATTTCAATAATAACTTAATTAATGGTCCTTAGAAATTGCCACTGCACACCTAAGATTCTCTCAGAGCACACCAGGGTGCTGCAGCACATGGGTTGAAATGCACTGACTTGGAATGGTAGGGTTCTTATTTGGCTTAATTTCAATTTTATTGTATCTCAGAAAATAGGGAGGCTCAAGGAGAGGGTGAAATGAGGCAACAGCTGATTAGTGGAGTGGTCAGGACATACACAACATTTACTGATGACGTTTATGGATATAAATGATGGCACCACCAAACAATTATAATTTTAATATCAAAGATCATACATCACAGATACAATGCAGAAGTTTCATATAGTGTGTAAATTATCAAAATGTGACACAGAGACATGAAATGAGCAGAAGGTGTTGGAAAAACATTTGCTTAATGCAGAGTTGCCATAAACCTTTGATTTGTAAAACAAAAAAAAAAGCCCTACAATATTTGCAAAGCAGAATAAAACACAGTGCAATAAAACACTTCATACCTATAATACTATTCACCATTTCCATAATCTTGATTAAATCTTGATGGCTGAACATACGTGGTACTATCTAAGATACAAACAGATAGCTTTGGGAGGCACTTATGGCTCAGCGAGTAGGGTGCTGGCCCCATATACCGAGGGTGGCTGGTTCGAACCCAGCCCCAGCCAAACTGCAACAAAAAGTAGCTGGGCATCATGGCAGGTGCCTGTAGTTCTAGCTTTTGGGAGGCAGAGGTAAGAGACATGACTAAACCCAGGAGTTGGAGGTTTCTGTGAGCTGTGAGGCCACAGCACTCTACCGAGGGTGATAAAGGGAGACTCTGTCTCTAAAAAAGAGAAAAGCTTTATGAATATAAACCTATCTAAAATATAAAGATAGCTTTATGATCATGTGTTTCGGTAAAGGTTATTCAGTACATCCAATTTTTTTTTTGAGATGGAGCCTCAAGCTATCCCCCTGGTAGAGTGCCATGGCATCACAGCTCATAGCAACCTCCAACTCCTAGGCTCAAGCAAGTCTCCTGCCTCCATCTCCCAAGTAGCTGGGACCACAGGTGCCCACCACAATGCCCGGCCATTTTTTGGTTGCAGCCATCATTGTTGTTTGGCGGGCCTGGGCTGGGGATTTGAACCCGCCACCTTAGGTGTACGTGGCTGGGGCCTTAGCTGATTGAGCCACAGGCGCTGAGCCAGTACATCCAATTTTTATAAGGGATTTTATATCTGAAGAATAGATCTTGGAAATGGATGATTAATGTAAAATAAGAGTGCAGTTACAAATAAAGGTTAGTGTGTGAGGTGATGTATGTAATGGAGTTGGGGAGTGAGGCAGGAAAATGGAGGATGGCCACTTCTCTACTTTGCAAATACTTTCAAATACTTTATAATACCTGGTTTCTGAATAATTGGGCTGAATAAGACAATCTTTAACTTTATAATGTTCTTGTTAAAATTATGCAGAATTCTGTGTCCTACAATAATGTTACTTTTAAATAGCTAAACAAGAACACATCTATGACAAGAAAACATAACCTGGTCTATGTAGATAACTGTGCACTCTACACTTTTTATTCATGACTTCCATAGTATGGAAGATTAACATGCTTACTTTTATCTCATAAATAGATTAATTGCTAAAATAGTTTTTTTAACTTACTGTATCCTGCGCAACATAAAAGAAAATTTGGTAATTTTTTTTGACTATTTTTAAAGACTAATTTTAAAGATGCTGGTTTTTTTTTCAGATATGAAGGAGCAAACAATGTTCATGGTTTACAATAAATACTACTGAATGTTGTTTGATATTATGGCAAAGAATAAAAATTGAAAGATGTTCATTGACTAAATTTAGGAAATGCTGGGTTAAAACTTTAAATACTTTAAAAATGGTATATGGTTGCAAAGAGCAATTTAAACTATTCTTGAAAAGTGTACCTTCCTTCATTCACAAGGCTTTTTGGTGGCTAATGTTTACAACATACTTTAAGAAATTCTATAATAGGTTATTACTTCACTTAGTTAACAGCATTCATTATCAATTTGAAATGTGCCTATAGAATTGCTAAATCTAGCTTGGATCCTGTTCTCAATTTCCAGTAATTTATAGTATGTATAATATATAAAATATAACAAGGTGAAAGCAATGACACATGTCATAGGAAGAGTTTTGTCAAGTAATTTTGACATTCAGAGAAGAGAAAGATAACCTTCAGCCATGGAAATTGAAGAATACTTATGAATAAGATAAGAGTTTTCAATTCATCTTGAATAAAGGAAAGAACTTAAACATTTAATAATGATATCAAATAGAATCATTGAAATAAGTTATAAAGAGTATGAACAAATACATAGGCACTGAAAGTTATGGCATGCTCCCAAACAATATCTCTTCATTTATTTTCTTGACATGTAAAGCCAGTGAACACCTCCTATGCATCAATCATTGTGCTAAAACCCAGGGATTTAATAACCTACATTAAGAAAAATGTAAAATATTAGGAAAGAAAGAAAATTCATTACTGTATAAACTAATAAATGTCTAGACACAGATTTTGAGATTAGAGCAAGATGGTTTATTAGCAGTGCTTGGTGCTTGTCCTCCCAAGAAAATTGGACCAATACAATGAATAGATGACTACCTGCTCACTAGAGTCACTGAAGAAGTACATTGGGTTACCAAAACAGAGTAGTTGAATCCCTGTGCAGCACAGAAACCCATGGTGGAAGCATAGAGGGTAAGTGAAGTTCCCTATCTCTGCCAATCATCTTGTCTGCTGGAATCAGCTTAGAGTTGGAAGGGACATCTCCTTGCAGGGAAAAGGTAAGCTGGAATCCCCTGGGTATTGCTATTTCTGGCACACATGCCTATAGCTGTTGTTATAAGAGACCTGAAGTCCTTAAAATGTTTGAATCTAGATTGGAGATCTGTCCCCACCCCTCTTTAAGCCTACCTAAGATCCTGGCAACCCTTCATTTTGCATACATTCTCCTGGAACAGGAGGGAGTATAATTATAGTCTCTCCCAAGGTGAGGTCTCCTTAGGGCCAGGTGGCGTGCTGTCACCTAAACCAACAGCTGACTCAGTGGCAGCTGTGCACTATAGTGATCCTCCCTGAAGCTGTCCAACTCATAGTGTCTAGGCAGGCCCAGCATGAAACTAGATCATTGACATTAGCCTAAGCCAAACTACAACACCATCAGCACTGATCACTGACAGAGCAGATATTGCTGATCTGCATTACAGGGGAGGAACATACACAGGCACTACCCTACTGTGTCTGCCCAGAGCTAATACCAAGGCACCTTATCCAAATTATTCCCTAGGGCCTATCTATAGGAAAAACTTTCTACCAAAGCTACTCTATAAAATTGAAAAAATCTGACTATTCCTAGATGCACAAAATGTAGGGACACTAGAAATACAAACAAGCAAGAAAATGTGACATCTCCAAAGAAACAAAAAATCTTTAGTAGCAGACACTATAGAAAAGGAAATTTTTGAAATGTCCAAAAAGGAATTCAAAATTGATCTTAAGGAAATTCAGTGTGATAGACAATTCAGTAAAATTATGAAAAAAATTACAATCTGAATGAAAATATCAATAAATAGATATGTGGCATATAAAAGAACAAAACAGAAATCTTAGATTTGAAGAATTCAATGAATGAAATAAAAAATGCAACAGAAAGCCTCAATGTCTTAATAGATCAGGCAGCAGGAAAAAAAAATTAACTTGAAAACATGTCATTAGAAATAGGAGAAAGGAAATATGAATAAACTAGGATGATGAATGTTCATGGGACCTATGAGATTTATTTAAGTAAAAATAAATAAATCTTAGAAATAAATAATATTAAATTGCATTAATTTTATGCCAGAGGAAAGAGTTGGATAAAGAAAAGAAAACCTTTTAGCAAAATAGTAGCTGAAAACTTTCCAAGGGAGATTTAAACATTCACATTCCAGGGAGCTCAAAATCTTCAAGCTTATTAAACCCAGGAAGATCTTCTCTGGGGCACATAATAATCAAACTGTCAAAGAACAAAAGGAAATTCTAAAGGAATAAGAGAAAAGTATCAACACTGGAGTATGAATGTATATTACTCAGTTTAAAGGAATAGAAAGTGCAATACACTAATAGCAGTGAAATTCAGTTCTGTACTTTCAACAATGGATGGATTATCTAGAAATAAAATCAATAAAGAAACATTGTACTTAAATTTCATTGTGGATAAAATAGTTTTAGCAGACATCTACAGAATACTCTTTCTCATAGCTGAATAATAAACATTCTTTTCAAATTTACATGGAGGAGTGTTCATAAAAGATCATATGTTAGACCATAAAACAATTCTTAAAATTTTAAGAAGATAGAGATTATATCAGGTATATTTTCTGATCATAATGGTATAAAACTGGAAAGCAATAACAAGAGGAACTTCAGAAATTTGATTCACATGTGAAAGTATATAATTTCTTCTTATAAAACCAATGGATAAATAAAGAGAGTGAAATTTAGTGTGAATGAAAACATAACACACCATTTGAGATATAGTAAAAGTAGTTCTTGGGGTGGGGGGATAATAAGCACCTGCAGTATAAAAGAAGAAAGATTTCTAATAACCTAAGATTAATGCTTTAAGGACCTAGAAAAACAAGAACAAACTAAATATAAAATTGATAGAAATAATAAGGATTATAGTAAACAAATGGAATATAAAATAAAAAAGTAAATATGATAAAATGAAGATTTTCTTTTGAAAGGAAAACAAGAAATCTTAGACTAAGAAAAAATAGACAACCTCAAATAAAATGAGATATGAAAATGGGACATAAAATCAATACCATAGAAATACAAAGGACTACTTAAAACTATTATCCACCCACAAAATTAATAACAGAGAAAGGAAACAATTTATAGACACAACCTACTAATATTAGCTAGAAATTAAATAATGAATAGAAAATGAACTTCTATTAAAAATAGAAAATCTGAATATACCAAAAACTAATGAGGAAATTGAATAAGTGATAACATTTTCACATTCAAAAACAATAAATTTTATTAAAAAAAAAACCCACCAAAATCCAAAGGACTTGAATGAGTCACTGCTAAAGTCTAACCAATATTTGAAGAAGAATATCAATGTCTCACGAAGTATTTGAAAACATTGAACAAGGGGCAATACTTTCAGTTTTACTCTATATGGCCAACATTACCTTGATGTCAAAACCAGAAAAGTACACAACATCCAAAAAGGATACTACAGATCAATGTCTCTGATCAACTCATGCAAAATTCTTCAATAAGATAATCATATATTTAATTCAAGAGCACTTTATAAAGATATTTGCTATGATCAAGTGGGATTCATCCTAGGGATGTGAAGATGGTTTAACATATCAATAAATGTTATATATCTCATTAACAGAAAGGATAAAATATATGTCTATAGACACACAAAAAAAATTTTATAAAATTTCACATTCTTCATGACAAAAACAATCAAAACATACCTCCACACAATAAAAGTCATATATAACAAACATCCAAGTAACATCATATTAAATGGGGAAATGTTGAAAGCCTCCTCTAAAATATGGAAAAGGACAAGGATACTCACTTTTACCACTTCTATTTAACATAGTAGTAGAAGCTCTAGCCAGATATGTTAGGAAATGAAAAGAAATAAAGCACCCTATATTGGAAAGGAGAAAGTCAAATTGGCTCTGTTTGTTGATGACAATCTTTTTTTTTTTTTTTTTTTGGAGACACAGTCTCAAGCTGGTGCCCTGTGTAGAGTGCCATGGTGTCACAATTCACAGCTATAAAAAATTAGGTGTCCTAGGAATAAATTTAACTAAAGAGGTGGAAGAGCTCTACACTGAAAACCATACAACTTTGAAAAAATAAATTGAAAGAGATGAAATAAATGGAAAGATGTTCCAATTTTGAGTGGAAAGGGTGGGAAGAATTGGGTGGGAAGAATTAATATTATTTAGATGTGCTACAGATTTCAGTGCAATTTCTATCAAAATACCAATGGAATTCTTAACTGAAACAGAAAAAATATAATAATATTTGTTGGTAAGTATAAAAAATTTCAACAGCCAACACAATCTTGAGAAAAAAAATGTTGGAGATAATCACTCTATAACTTCAAAACATACTACAGTATAGTAACTAAATACTATTGTTTGTCATAATAGCAAACACATGTGCCACAGGAACAAAATAGAGGACCCAACAGTAAATTAGAGCTGACTGACTTGTGACAAAGGTGTCATGAGAAAGGACAGACTCCTCAATAAATAGTGCTGGGAAAATCATATATGCAGAAAAATTAAACTCTATCTTTATCTTTTGCCATAAGCAAATATCAGTGCTAAATGAATTAAAAACTTAAATGTAAGACCTGAAAATGCACACTATAGATGGAAACAGGGGGATATCTATATCACATTATACTGGGCAAAAACTTTTTGGATAATAACTCAAATGTACAGGCAGCAAAATAAAAAAAATGGACAAATGGGATTACATGAAACCAAAAATTATGTACAACCCAGGAAAAAAAACTGAGTAAATAGACAACCTGCAGAATGGGAGAAAATATTTGCAAACTGAATGTCTAAGTCCGTTCTGAGTTTCTATAGAGGAATACCTGAGGCAGGATAATTTATGAAGAAAAGAATTTTGGCTCATGTCCTGTAGACTGTACCACACCACCAGCATTTGCATCTGGTGAGAGCCTCTGGCTGTTTCCATTCCTGGAAGATGGCAAATAGAAGCTGGCTTGTACAGTCTTGTGGTTATAGGGGAAGCAAGGGCGTGGGGGGGGGGAGGTGCCAGGATTTTTCTTAACAAGCAGCTCTCACAGGAACCCATGCTGTGAAAAGTCACTCTCCTAAAAGAGTTCTTTGATACATTCATGAGGGATCTGCCTCCATGAACAAAACACGTTCCAGGGAGCTCTACCTTCAGCATTGGGGATCAAATTTCAACCTGAGGTTTGGAAGGGAAAAATATCCAAACCTAACACTATACTATCTGACCGGACAACAGATATCAGAATACATGAGAAATTCAAACAATTCAGGGCAGCACCTGTGGCTCAAAGGAGTAGGGCACTGGCCCCATATGCTGGAAGTGGAGGGTTCAAAGCCAGCCCCAGCCAAAAACTGCAAAACAACAATAACAACAACAACAAAGAAAGAAACTCAACATCACTAATTATCAGGGAACTTCAAATAAAAACTACAAAAGGATATCACTTCTCTTTAGTTACAAAGGCCAATTTAAAAAAGACAAAGGATAACAAGTGTTCACAGGGATATGGAGAAGAAAGGAGCCCTTGAAAGGTGTTGGGGGGAACGTTTATCAGCAGAACCATTATGGCAAACAGTATGGGGGGGATTGTCAAAAAATGAAACACAGAACTACCATGTCATCTAACAATCCTACTGCTGCTTATATATACAAAGAAAATGAAAGCAATATTTTCAAGAGATATCTAAGCTCTTCAAATTAGGATAGTCAATATCTGGAATCTACCTAATGTCTAATAGTGAGTGAAAGGTGATCAGCCTTAAAAAGCAAAGACTTGGCTCAGCGCCTGTGGCTCAATCGGCTAAGGCGCCAGCCACATACACCTAAGGTGGCGGTTCGAATCCCAGCCCAGCCGCCAAACAACAATGATGGCTGCAACCAAAAAATGGCCGGGTGTTGTGGCGGGCGCCTGTGGTCCCAGCTACTTGGGAGGCGGAGGCAGGAGACTCGCTTAAGCCCAGGAGTTGGAGGTTGCTATAAGCTGTGATGCCATGGCACTCTACCCAGGGGGATAGCTTGAGGTTCCATCTCAAAAAAAAAAGCAAAGACTTGTTTTGTTTTAATTTTGGGCAATATGAATGAACTTCAAGGAAATTTTGTTAAGAGAAATAAGCCACATACAGAAAGAAAAATACTGTATTTTTTCACTTACATATAGAATAAGTTGATCTCATAAAAGTATTGAATAGAATAATAGTTACCAGAGACTGAGGAAGCAGGGGAGCAGATGGGAAGAGACTGGTCAATGGATAAAAAAAAAATTACAATTAGAAAGGTAGAATATTGGATAGTAGGTTCAGTATAGTCAACAAAAACGGTATTTTGTATATCTCAAGATAGCTAGATGAGAGGATTTGAAATGTTCCTACCCCCAAGAAATGATAAATATTTGAGATCATGTACTGGTATGCTAATTACCTTATTTTATCATTATACAATTCATCATGTATTGAAACATTGTGCCCTATAAATATGAATGATTATTGTGTGTCAAAAATATAAGTAATTTAAAAATGAAGTGATAAGAATATTCAGAAGTGCTCTGTGGGGACAGAAACGGAGATTGGGTGTCTGAATCTCTTAAGCTTAGAACTTCAAGTTTGGCTTCCCCGAGAATGATTAAGACTAAGTAAATCAAAACAAAGGTATTATATTTATTTCAGCCTTAAAGTGAAGTACATAAAAAGGCCCTGAGATTAGATGAAAGAATAAAATAGAAGAACTAATTGCAACTTAACACAGAGCAGTAATCTAATAAGGTCATGAGGAATAGAAGATGCATGAAGGATACATCTTATCTAAGTGTTAGAGCAGGCTGGAGATCAATTGGGTTAAAGAGCAAGACAGTGAGAGGGCAAAAAAGCATTCCCCAAAGAAAACTGTAGGAAAGCAAGATTCAAAGTTATAAAGGTAACGATGTGAATGATGTGATAATTTAAGGTTAGACTCTACCTGTGAATACTAAAGATGAAGACTATATATATATATGTCACTACATTTGAATGATTTAAGGAGTAAGGAAGATTTAAAATACAAATATATATGCATATTTGCTATTTGTGTGTATGCATATATCAAAGCTGCTACCTGTTATTACATGTGCTAATTTTGAGAAAATAGAGGAACCAGAGATGGCTGAAAAGGAGTTCCAATAGAAGTTATGAACCAAAGAAATAAGTCCACAATAGTTTTGGAAATTAAAAAAAAATGGCAAAGACTTGTGACTCTCTCAGAGTTCCATTTAACTTATTCTTAAAAGAGAATTATAAAGATTGTAAGTAATCATGTTTTCTAAAGGACTAATAACAATAGTTATTAGAGTTATTAGCTATTGTTAATAGTTAATAGTTTGTTATTAATATCTGATAGCCATTAACATTCACATACAAATATTATATCTGATTTTGAATATCAATTTATGATTGATTTAGTTTTATATAGAAAACTTTATAAATATAATATTTTGCAAAGATTAATTATAGTAACTGCACTATATTGTCAATATTTCTTCACTAAATATTCAATTAAATTTTATGTCATTAATTTATTATGTCATCCATTAAATTTTATTTATTACTCATTAGACATATGTATAACTATCATAGGTGAAAAAATTATGACATTGATATCATTACCACATTTTTCTTTGATTTAATTTTCCAAAAATCAAGTTAAGTTATTTAAGACTTACAGAATATGGATCTTTTGAAGTTAATACAAAAAGATGAGGGCCAAATGGAAAGCAACTGAAATCTTATTTTTCTAGAAATTCCTTGTTGTGTATCTGTGGATTTTTTGGCATGTGTGTTTTATTTGCTACATCTGAAATATATTATTCATTTATTTATTTCACTTGCTTATTTTCACTATGTAAGGCCATGGTCTTTGGTTTATTACTGTATTTCCAATATTTAGCATTAGTGTTTGTCCTATAGTAAATATAGAGTAAATAATTGTCGAATAAATGCACACTAAGTACCTTCATTATTAAAAAATTATTCTCACTGACTTTGTAGTAGAATGAACCCAAATTTGCTTACTCTTAAATGATCCCAGTGATGTGATTAAAGATAACAATGAGTTGTAGTTTAGAAATATATCCTTTGGTAATTAAGAAATTAATTATCTTAATTAGTTTAATGGAACCTTTCTGGTGGCATATATTCTCAGTCCCACATTTTCCAGTACTCTTGATAACATATGAACTATGGGGTAGAGATACGTAGATTCATTTATGAGATTGCTCCACAAGTCATAAGCTGTGCCATGTTGTGTACATTATATTAATGAGCAATATTAAGTTACCACACATTCCACTCTCCTATAACCAATGAAAATATATTTCTACTCTGGTAGCAGAAGGATGAATAGATGCAAGTGCTTTCTCATTCAGGTTCTTGCCTCTTTATTCTGTAGTTCTACTTTCTTCTGTTCCATCCTAGACTTTTGAAGGTGAATTCAAGTTGCAAACCACAGTTCTATAGTAGCTATCACTTGCCTTTATAATACTCGATTGTGAAATTATTTTTGATGTCCATGGAAACTATGGGAAGTTTATCCTTTTTATTGTCCATTTCATCTTTTCTCCTTGCTCACATTTCTTAATGGCCTTGTGGAATTACTTCTCATTTATTTGCTCTTTTAAGAGTCTATTTTGGAACTCTGAGCATCAGTGTATTACAATCATTCGTGTATTCTGGTTTCATTACATTTAGAAATGTGTGAAGCCTGTCAAAACTCATTTAAACTTACCCTAATGGATAACTGTGCTCATTGAATCAGGGAATGGAACAAACCAAATTGTGAATCAAAATCTGGCATGAACCATACTACTATACTGAAAATATAATTGAACTCAATACCTATTCACTGAATTTCTGTTTAAACCAAACTGACAAACAAGAGTAAACAAAACATAGATATTTTCTGAAAGTAATGAAGTGAAGTTCTAATACTTGAGTCTTAAAATTGTATAGATATATGATATACATTTATTTACTAAATTCATATAAGAAACACCTCAGCTAGTTGGACCAATAGACAGAGTTATCCCAATGAGTAAAGGAAATAATGGATCAATAGGGGAAAGTTAAAGAAAATATATTACAAATCAAGAATATAAATGAGAAATGTATGGGACAGAGAGCAATTTATTCATATTGCAATTGGACACAATGATGCAATAAGGGTGATTTTACATTTCAATAGTCAGGCAGTCCATAGTCATTCACTAAAAGTGGTGCCCAGCTTCCTAAATTCCTTAAAATATTAGTTTCCAGGAGTCAGGTGGGAGCATAAGGCCCATGCTTCTCTCTGCATACATCTCACCATTATGACATATATAACCACTTAGAATGGCAGATGTTTCTTTTTCCCCTGTGTTTCTCCTAGCATGACAGATTGATAAGCAGTGAGAGAAGAGTTTAACACCTTGTACCTCCACAAACACAAACTAGACAATCAGCTATCTATTTTGCTTTCTGCAGAAAAGTATGAACGTTGAAGAATTGTAATGATATATCATATACTTGTTATGAAACTTTAGTTTAAAACTCTCCTGCTCCATGTAATAGTCATGCTTTTGAGAATCTTTTACCTTGGTTTTATATCACACGCCTAAACCAAAGTTAGATAATGCTGGAAATTCATGAGGATGGTATTTGTTTATTGAATTAAGTAAGAAATATTGCTGCAGTGGAAATCATGAAAAGATTATAAAACAAAAATTACTTAGTGCATTAATAATTAATCTCTGGCGCTTAGTTTCAATGTTTTACTTTACACGACTTATTTTAAGGATATTATGAAATGGTATATTTGTGACCAAATATGCGAAGACTAAGTATGTATCCAGATATATGTTTGGATGTACACAATCTATTTTCTGCCTGTCCATTGAAGCAGGCCTCTAATGCATTATAAAAGAACATACTATGTGGCGGTGCCTGTGGCTCAGTAAGTAGGGTGCTGGCCCCATATACTGAGGGTGGAGGGTTTGAACCTGGCCCTAGCCAAATTGCAACCAAAAACTAGCTGGGTGTTGTGGCGGGCGCCTATAGTCCCAGCTACTTGGGAGGGTGAGGCAAGAGAATCACCTAAGCCCAAGAACTGGAGGTTGCTGTGAGCTCTGATGCCAAGGCACTCTACCATGGGCAATAGAGTGAGACTCTGTCTCTTTAAAAAAAAAAAAAAAGACTATAGGGTGTCACCTATGGCTCAAAGGAGTAGGGTGCTGGCCCCATACTGGAGATGGCAGGTTCAAACCCAGCCCCCGCCAAAAACTGCAAAAAATAAATAAATAATATACTATAATGAAAGCTAATCATGAAAACGTTTAATATTATAAAGTTATGTAAAATAGTGAAAGCATCTATAAAAATTGTGAAATTTTCTATCCAGTGTGAAATATTGGAAATATATTAGACAAGTAGTAGGGAATATTTAAAAAATACTATAAAATCTCATCCTAAAAACAAGGATATCATCTCTTGAGAACTTCCTATTTTGTAACTATTATATCCGTGCATGTGTGGAAAGCAAAATGAGTAGCACCATTACCTCAATATTCATTATGGTTATTATAATGCAATAAATAAGTCTAATTTGTATAAATCAAAAATTATATGTAGTTGCAGTTTTAAAGTTGATTTTAGCACTATATGCCACCTGTTCATAACAGTAGGTGTTTAAAATTATACTATACTGTGAATGACTTTTCTGTGTATAAAATGACGATTTAATTTGTGCCTAAAAAGCTGGACATGTGAAGTTATAAATATTGTATAGGGCAGACACATTTTTGGTCCCAAATGGTGAAAAAATTTACTGCTGAAAAGCTTTTTAAATTTTTTTTGTTGTTGTCTTTATAATTCAGGTTATCTGGAATGAATATACCACCACCAATTATCAGCAACAAAAACTGGCTCAGACTTCATTTTGTTACAGACAGCAATCATCGCTATCGTGGATTTAGTGCTCCGTATCAAGGTATATTTAATGAGTAACTCTTGCCTCTTTTGGTGTGGAAAGTGATTTTTGTATACACAATTGTGTTTTGTGATAGAAGAAAAACTATCTGTACCATTTAGAAATGGTAATTTGAATAGGCAGAAATGTTCATTATCTCGCTGAGGCGATAATGTGATTATAACTAAATTGCAATATTAACGTTATTTGATTTTTATAGCACAGTATTCAGAATAAAGGATATTATGAATTCTAAACAGTAATATGTAGCATATGCAACATTTTGCTGTAATATAGCACTTTAATGATTGGCCATGATAAGTAAAGGTGTACCATAAACCAATGCAAAAAACCTTTCAAGTGTAAACAGGATCTTCATCAATTAAACTCCATTTTAATATGCAGTGTATTTGCTATTGTTAGTTTAATTAACCTTGTTAGGCTTTTCATCTACCAGTTTTATTAACAAGCATAATTTTGAAGAAAGGGGACATAATATTTAATGCATTAACTTGAAAAACCTTTTGGAACAAGATAATTATGAAGATAGAGTATTAATGAAATGTAGCTTCTATAGTGTTCAGTAACAGTATGTGAGCTGAGTGTACTTTATCCTCAGACTACTTACGTAAATAATTCATTTTATGTTCAGTAGTGTATCAGCTACTGTTCAGAGACTAGCAAGCATTTCCACAGTAACATTTTTCCATTTATCTTTTTTTTTAATGTTTTCCTCCTTAGCAGTCTTCAGTCTTAAGCTCTTTGCAGATTTAATATGGCAACTTCAGACAGCTCATACTTAGTCCTTAAAATGGGGTTAGACCAGATATTATTTTATGGAATAGAAATTTCAACAATTTATGTTTTGAAGAGCAGTACGCTCTCTGCAACTATTTCATCAATTAATTCTATGACAGAAATGTGATATAAATTTGATTTATATAAATCAAATGTGATTTATATTTTCACTTTCATAATGGTACTTTCAGTATAACTATAATAAAAATCCTTGTAATTGTAACTTAAAGATTTTGAAGAAGATTCACTGTAAAATCAACAATAATTTCTATTTCTAAAGTAGTTACTTGGAATGGAAATATAAATGCAAATATGCTTTTAAAGCTGTACAATTTAACAGTATTTCTCAGAATATATTGTTCATAGTAATCACTAAATATGAAAATTAAAAAGTGATTATTCATAGAAAAATTATTATGTATTTTACTAAAATAGCTATCCAATTATTATAATTGGAACCTTAAACATTTTAAGCCAGTGTCACATGTAAATTTGCAAAAATATTTTACTCGGTTTCCAAATTCAATTTCTTAAATTTTTTTATACTTCAAAAATAAGGGGACTTATTACTGAAAAAAATAGTACTATGAAGTCTCTTTATCTCTAGGTTCCCCTTTCCTTTGGAGTTTTCAACCACATGATTTTATGGCCCTGGTTCCTCTTTGTAACTAGTTAAGGCAGATGGCATGGCAGAAATTCAAAAGACTACCCTCTTTGACTCATGTGGTGATCTTTTCTACTAAATCATGGAATTTTTTGGTTGAATGGCTTCTGCTGTTTTTCCAAATAGAAATAAAGTAGCATTTTTTTGAACTGTGTTAAAAAATAAATGATACTTTATTTGTTTTATGCAGTATAATTTAATGAAGCTCTTTAGATAGGGTTGTTTTGTAGTATAAGACAATGGCACAAAACTGCCAGTAGATTTGTGTATTTAATGATTATTCTCAATATTCTAATTGGCCTTAAGTTGGCTTTCGTAGTATTTTGAAGATTCAATTTGACTTTCCATCATCATCTATCTCTTTTCAGCCCTGAAAAAATAGTATATCAATGACCATACCCTGGTCAATGGAGATGATAGATTTGATAGGATAGAACTTATTTCTGTTTTCAGCAATAAAATGCCCTAAAAGAGGGCAATTTGATCTATATCTACTCAATACAGAGATAATCAAGTGTCTTAATAAAATAGAAGCTATGATTTTATAAAAACCTAAATAGAAGCTACGATTATATAAAAATATCCTTTTGCATTGTATCTTTTTCAAAACTTTCCTGATTCAAGTTTAATTTTTATAATCGTATTATCTTTCTGTATTTTACCTAGACAGCATACATTCAGTTGGAGAAATAATTCTTGAAATAATAAACATTTAATAAATTTGAATTTAAAAAATAAACTGATCAAGTAAGATAATCCAAATGCCTGAAAAAAAAAATCACAAATCTGACATGTAGAAATACATGCCTTAGCATGAAATAGTAATCATGCTTTTTGTGTTGTTCCAAGCTACCATTTAGTTTCAGTGGCATCTAAATTAAAACCAAATCAAGATGGAAAATGTCATGGGATATATTATTCAAGAGTTAAAACCATGTCTCCATAGAGCTCAGTTTCTAACTCAAATATTTGCTGAGTACTCAGTAATTGTTATTGATTAATCTATAATTTTGAATTCATTTAATGTTTTAATGGAGTGTCAGATTCTCAAAGACTGATTATTTTCCTTCTAAGATTTCTATTTATTCTGAATCCTTTATTAAATGCCATGGAAATTAACTAAAAGGTTCACTGAATGCCATTCACTATTTTGTATAGTTAGTTCTATAATTAATAGAGTAGGCATGTAGACACGTACCAATGTGCTTTCCCAGATAGAGATACCTCTAAGTTGCATCTAAGTTGTATCATGTGTTAAAAATAACATGCTAACAAATATGGTGCTATTCCAAATCAAAAGTACTAAAGCAGATATGATATAAATAAAATGTTTTTGATATATAAAATGCTTTCCTCTCTGAGTTTCCACATTAAATATACCTGCTCTTACCTAAATAAACAGAAGCATTTCTTTTTTATCCCTGAAATTATTTGTAATGGAATTCTCTCATTCTAAAACTTTATTTATCTCTTCCTTAGAAAAAAAAATTCCTATTTAATTTTCAACTCTCTCTAAAAGAAAATCATTTCAATATTCTTTTTGCTATTTTTTTTATGTTGTTTCTACATTCAAGTTCCATTAAGTCTCTTTTAATGAGAACTTGAATTCCGCTACTGCTCACGTAAATAGTCAAATTTTTTCTTATCTGTGGTGTTTGGAAGTTCTCTTATTATTTGTTATAATGTGATTATTGTCACTTGATCATTACTATAACCCTAAAGTTCTTTTCTATTTCCATGAATACATGATCATGTTTTCTTATTCTCTAAATCGTAAGATGATTTTTAGGGGACACTCAACTATTCAATGCAGACAGTCTTGCCACTAGAAAATATATATATATATACACACACACTAATTTTTACCCCAAAGCTTCATTTAAATGTGAAATATTATTATAACATTTTAAAATTTTAAATTATTCCACATTCCGCACTTTTATTTTTTTAATGAGCAATCATAGATACTGGAGCTTTAGGCATTTGTAAAATTGTCTTTGTCATGTAAGTTCAGGAATTTTAGTGTTTAATCAATTTCAGATATGTAAACTTATGAATCATTGTAAATTCTAGGTTCAGGTTTTTAAATCCCTTAGATTTTATTGCATTCCCATTATTCCCTTTTCTTCCAAAATTGCGCTGTATGTGACTCTTATCCAGGTAAATATATTATGCACTTAATTTTAACTTAATAAAAATATATTAAAAGCAATATATAATATTCTGAATTTATGAAAGATTATTTCGACATAGATTCTCAAATAGGTTATCATTTTGGAATCAGCTGAACATATTTTTTGGTAAGAAAAACATATTTTATGGACAGGATTTTCAAACTACATTGAAAATACCCTTTCACAAACCTCAGTTACACAAATAATCATCTGATGTTTTCAGATGCCCATTGTTTATGTAAAAAACAAAAACAAACAAACAAAAAAAGACTTGTTTTGTATGATTCCAGTTTTTTTTTAATATTTGAGAAATTTTTGACACTGTCACTTGACAAAGGTAAATAAGATTATAGGGGATGCAGCCTAGTATATTACAAAAGGAATCGGATTTGGAAGATGAGGGTTGAGTCATAAAGTTGCTTATTGCTATCTGCCTCTCTGAGCTTTGGTTTCTCCATAGCCAAAAGAGTCACAATAGCTAGACACGGCATTTTTTAAAAAATCAAACATATAAGACTTTTTATAGTAAAAGTCAGACATGAAGTAAATAAAGATGCTTCAGTGGAAAGAGATAATTAACCATATGGAATGGGTAAGAAGGCACACATGCTAACTAGAAGGAATGAGCAGTTTAAATATTGTGATCAAACATAAAATTTGAATCTAGGATCCATGGTTAAAAGATAAAACACTAAGCTTTGCATTTCTCACTATCACACATGTGGATGCCCACGTTTCTCAAGGGAAACGCACTTTTCCTTGGAAAGTGATTTTAAAATAGAATATTTTACAAGTAAAACCACAAAGCAATTTCCTTTCTACAACACATTCTCTGGAATCATAAACATAGTCCAGGATTAAAATAGAGTACAGTATCAAAGCAACTTTCTGGAAAGGTGATAGATAGTGTTCTGATCTTTGCTTTCAATAAGATGTTTAATTATGTATAGGTTTTTTTTTCCAACTTTGTTCAGATATCAATTTATCTTGTACTTTCATATATCCATTGCTAATAAAAGATGGAGAATCACACATGGCATTATTTTAATCAGGCAACATCTTCTCTAATCTGACAAATGTCAACATGAGTCATATTTATGATTGTAAGGATAGGATGGAGGATTGTGATATGGAAAGAGAAGACTGATACTTTTTGCTTGGACAATTAGGATACATGACAGTGTTGGACATGGACAGGTAGATTGCATCTCTGTGTAGATGGAGCTTTGTTAGTACAATTTAAGCAATAGAAAATAAATATACATTTCTTCACATTATAGTAGATTTTATTTAATTTTTAATGAGTACGTGCTATGGGAAAATTCATAAACAATTTATTGAACCTTTACGTCCAAATATCCTTTTTCTTACACAGATAAACTGTGTTATTTTATGCTTATTAAGTAAGGGACCTATTTGTATTTACTGAGTTTTGAGGGGATAGAAATTTTAATTTCAGTTCTGTAGAGGGTTTGAGAATAACTTCTAGTTTTTGCTTTGTTTTCTTTCCATTTGATTTTGATGTTATTAACCTTCTTTCTTCAAATTTCCTTAAGTAGCAAATAATTACTTTCAGTTTGAAAATTTTTCTTTAAAAATATTTTGTCAGTCAAAAAAGTAAAAATTATTTTGTTTCTTGGTTTATAGACCTGTCAGTCTATGAGATTCATCTTTCCATTAGTACAAGTCTGCACAGACAGCAAAGATAGTCTAAATATTTCTAATAGTCATAATGGCATCTAGATAACCACTGCCTGTCTAAAGAAACCATTGCAACCTCCCAATAGTATTTATTCTGTGATGTAAATGAATATGTCACGATCAAGACAATTTAAAGTTCAAGGTCTCTTACCATATTAATCATAAAAATAATTGCATAGTAGAGTTTAATTCTTCAATAACTGAATATATTTATATTTATCCTTTATAAAATTTATCAACTTAATTTAAAATCAATTCAATAATGCAGGGAATTTTCTTAATATGCATAGGCAGTTTTAATTATTGCAGTATTGAATATGAAACTATTGACAACTTTTTAGCTAGCTTTTGTAAGAAATCTAAAACTTAAAACTTATTTGTCCATCCTCTTATATATCTTCCCCAAAATTCTTTTCATAAATGTGAATGTGTTTATGGCAAACTGGCTAAATATTGTTTCATTTCAAATTTCCCTGAAATAGAAAGTCTTCTGTGAAACACACCCTAACAACTGAGCAGAGCAGTCTACATCAGAAACAGAAAGCTAGTGACTCATTTTTGTTTAACTCTAGTCAAATATGATTACTAGTAAAATATTTTTATCTGGCTAGACATCACAACATTTATGGATTAACAATTAACCCATGCAACTATTTAGCATTTGAATATAGTTTTAACTTCTAAAATGATGTTCTAGAAATAAAGTAGACTATTAGAGGCAGTGCTAATTTTCTTTTGTCTTGCCTACTTATTTTATAGTCCCTTCTTTTTCAGGTTATGAGTTAACAATAGGTCTTAAAATTAAGACGATCCAAATTGTAAGTGGTTTATCATGAGAAAAGGGTAGTTGTAGAAGCATTCATATTTGGAGGAAAAGGATTACTTAAAATCAAATAATTACAGATTTGGGGGCAAAGTAGAACAGGAAAGAATGAAGAAAAAGAATGAATGGATGTAAGAAATAGTCACAGAATTCGTTATTTTAAAGTTTACGCACAGATTCTCCAATAAACATGTTATTTTCTAAAGAATCGAACCAATATACGAGGCACTGACACTACAGTGACTCTGATAATCAAAAAGAAAATATCATGGATACATTTTAAACAAAACTGCAAACTTTCATGCTTACATTTGCTAAATGGCCTTTTCAGCCAGTGCTGTGTGTGTGTGTGTGTGTGTGTGTGTATGTAGGATGTGTGTGGGTGTGTGTGTGTATTTCCATTATTGATATGCCTTGAAAATGTCAGTATGTATTAACCTCATTTTATAAAATCATGCAATTTGTGAAAAGCCCAGACACAATTTAGTGCAATTATTGTGATTCAGATTGTTATCTCCAAATACACCAACTACCATAAATAGAAGATAATCTTTCAATATGAAGTTGTAATATGGGTAATCATTTCTAAAATTTTAGGTTCAAATGTAGTACTGAGTAACTGTAAAATGAAAAACAAGAAATCATAGTGTATCTGTATTTTTATGGCCCATGTGTTCGTGTTGATTATAGAATAAACTTAGACCTTTCTAATCTCCTTTAGGATGAAAGTCTCCTTGTATTTGGTCAGCTTCTTTGAGATAAATGCTCGAACTTTTAGGGTTTAGATTACCTCCTCTTTAGATTATCTCCTCTATCCTATTCCAAGAAGGCTTCTATATATAAGTGAGATGACATAAGCCTATAAATGTTAACAGTGAAGACATCTAACCACCTTGTCCGTATATAAACCCTTGTTCTCACATATGAATATTGGCTGGCTTCACTAGAGATATCACTTCTTGGTAATGGAGAATGCTGCAGGTACTCTCTGCTGGTTTGCATAAGAAAACTTGTGGCCAATTCTCTTAGCATGGTTAGTTGCTCACCTTACACTCCATGATGCCTTTAGCTGAGTCTTTTTTTTTTTATTAATTAAATGATAACTGTGTATATTAATGCAATCATGGGTTACTGTGTGGTGTTTTCATATACAATTTGAAATATTTTCATCAAACTGGTTAACATAGCCTTCATGGCATTTTCTTAGTTATTGTGTAAGATGTTTATATTCTACTTTTAGAAACATTCACTTTTACCCTTGTAAGATAAACCATAGAGGTGATCCCTCAAATCACCTCCCCTTCCCCCCATATTCTTAGGCTATAATTAGGTTATAGCTTTCAAGCTATAAATTAGTTTCATAATAGGGCCGTGTACATTGGATACTTTTTGATGAGTCTTAATATAAGTGTTCATTTGTTGTTTTTTTAATAGAAAGAACTCAATTATAGATTTTTATATGATAGATATTATAATTAAATTATTCTAATTGAACCATTTAATATATACATTTCTTACACATTAATCATGGGAGTTACTGGTACAGTATCTTTGTTGCTACTGTATCTGTACTGGTGAAACAAATTAAAAAAAAAACATTTTGTTATTACAGGCTTATTTAACCTTGTATTAGTTTAGGTCCTATTGACATTGTAAAACCCAAGAAATCTGCCATTATAAAACAGCCTAAGGTGAAAGAAGTATGACATCCTTTGGGGGAAAGGGAGTGCACTTTTGTTAAATGAGTCCAAATCAAAACATTATATTGTTGATTTAACAAGACCATAACCTGGTTGCATTCGATGATATCCTCCCTTCCTATGGAAAGTATAGCTATTAGTGTTTAGAGTTTCCATAACTAACATGAGTCTTTAGATTTTGTGATCTTGCATCATGTCAGATTTCCACGTGGACATATTTTTCGTGTTTTCCAACACAGCACAGAAAGCATACTTTTTTTCAAATGTTTAAATAGTAGGATCTGACAGTGGAAACTAAGACTGAAAAGGGGGGGAGATTGAGATTCCCAGGAATAAATTTTCATCCATGCAGTATTATTCTTGAAAGAGCACTGACCTAGAAGCTAGTATATTCAAGTTCCTCTGTGAACTTTGCTGATTTCCCTAACATCTCAGTTCCTGCTAGATCTAAAATATTTTATATGTTAGCTCCTCCTCCTCTATGCTCATCTGAATTCTTTCTAGAGCTAAAATATGTTTACTTAATCTATTCCTTGCAATGTCAGGAACTCAGCAAAGTTGCTCTTATGATAGCATAGCTTTACCATGATCATTGACCATTCCTTTTGAAGTCTTCTGTTTTATCTGTCTGGGCCTCTGTTCCTTAGAGTAGCATTAGCCAAATAACAACCAAATCATATCATACATACACATATACATAAACATTTAAATTTTCTTATAGCTATGTAAAATAGTATTGTAAGAGAAATAGGCAAAATTAATTTTGGATGAATGTGTATTCTAAATGGATACTTGCCTGAACTCATCCCCTGCCCCTCCATGCCCCTCATCTTCCTGTTGAGGCATTTTTTAACTTTGAGAAGGCCAGATGGGACAGATCTCTCTAACCCAACCTTGATAGAACCGAAAACACATTCTTACTCTGAGAAACACAAAAGACAGGGCTTATCCTAACACAGAAGTTGTTTTCTCTCTCATACTGTAGATTTCCTCAACTGCAGGCTTATTCCTCTGTGAGTTTGACTTAACTACTCTCAGACATGACCAGATATTAATCCTTTTGGTAGATTAAACACATTTCATAGCTGGATGATGTCATTTAAGCCCACCTTGATAGGCTGTCACTAGAAGACATCACCTTTCCACTGCTTTTTCAGAAAGGTTGTGAGAAGGGTCGTCTCCAATCTATAGGGGATCCCACAAAGGAAACATTTAGCCAATCTTCTGTTCTCTCTGTTTTTCTTTTATATTCTCACTGTACCTGAAGAGTCCAAGAGTGCCAATTTGAAGTAAAAATATATAAAGATATATTTCCAAGAGAAAAAAAATAGGAATAAACAAAGACATAGTGTAGGAATGTGAGATATATAAATGGACTGAGATGGTCTTCAGCTTAAGTGGAAAACAAAAGAAGGTTATTTCTGTAAGTTGTTCTAAAAGAAAGTTCATTGGCAGGCATCAGTAGTTGCAAGTCAGGATTTACTATCCTGCTGTAACGATGAGGACTTTGAGGTTTGTATTGGCCTTGTGAGACACTTTGGAACAGGAAGCCAGGCTTGTGTAAGTGGCCAGCTATCCTTGTGCCGATAGCAGTCCTCCATGGACTAGTGACTACTGTAATAAGCTGCAATTTACAAACATCTCCTGTGATAGTTCCTGTTGTTATGAAAATGCTGTGTGAGAGCCCTTTCTATATGGCCTTCACTGGTTCCTTTGTGAGGGTGTCGACACAGGTTGAGTCTTTGAGTCTAACAATTTTTAGAAGTCACAAAGCCAATTCTCCTACATTTACATTGAAAATCGTTCATATAATAAGCCAGGTCTGTCATGTATTTACTTAAATATCTCCACATCTACTAAAATAATGCTTCCATAGAAGTTGAAACAAGAAGAGCCACATTCTGTAATAATTCTCTGATACACACACAGAATCCCAGCCCTCCCACACATATACATATATGTGGAAATGTTTGCACACTTGCTGAAATAGATGTTTAAATAAATCTTTATACTTTGCCAGAATATTTAATAGCCATAGGGTATTATGCTATCATTTTCAATACTTGATACTATATTTATATATGTGATTTGCATCTGTGTCTTTCAGTTATAAATTTTCTCTTCCAATAGTCTCTCTTTCACATTGGGATTGAACTTCTAAATACTTCTGAACTAAATATAGTTCAGAAACTAAATATGATAAGCCAAAAAAAAAGGAATAGATATTATAAGATTAATGAATGGCTTGGAATTTCTGGAGGCTATAGTGAATTAGATATAAATAGAAAACTACACATTTCAGTTTGTCTCTTATATTTTTCAATAAGATAAATTAGGAAGGACACTAATATTAATCTGATAATCAGAAATTATTGATTAATATTCCACTAATATCACTGGTTATCCATATCAACATTGCTGAATATCTTTGATTCTTAATTAGCTCTTAAAATAAGTGAATGAGATAGTCTATGTAATCATTACACTCTTTTTCAAGTATGTTTCAAAATTTGGAGTGATTTTATTTCTCTTTTAAATAATGTGCCAATGACTTAGAATGAATTACCTGAATGGTTAGATTTTGGATATTTTTAAAGTCGTATATAAAATTATGAGAATTAATGTTCAGGAGAGCTGTTGTGTGGCTTTGATTCTAAGTGAGAATGAATCAAATAGATTCAAGTATATATGGTTTTGATTTAAGAGTTCATATATTATGAGCACGTCAACATATAGAATATTTTTGTCCTATAGACTTTCTTTATGTATTTAATTTTAATAATCCTAGGTCATCTAAACCATGTTTATGTAGCCATTATTATTTGTTAATTGTGTGATGTGAAAGTTGAAGATGTGACATAACATAGATGATTCGTTCTTTATTCGTGGTTGGCAAAATGACTCAGTACTAGTTCTGGACTTCGTTTTGATCACATTTTTCTTGCATGTGTGTGCATGCTCTCTCTTTCCTCTCTTTCTCCCCCTTGCCCTGTGTGTGTGTGGAGGGGGTAAATACATATATATACACACAACAAGTAATATACAGGGTGTCCATAAATTTCACTTGCAGTTTAAAATTGCATACAAACTTGATGGACACGGTCACTTGATGCATGGTGATTATTCATCATTAGAAATATAAGAAGAACACCAAATATACATTTATGGTGTGTTATAATTTATCATTAAATTATTTCCCTAAATTTCTGCATAAGAAGTGCTACAATAAACTAGTTCTTTCATAGATGTTAATTTGTTTCATTGAGTTAGACTATTAATTCCAGTTATTAAATTACCTTAGAAAAATTGAAGTCCCTAATCCAGTGTTTATTATTCTGAAATGGAAAGAACTCACAACCACAATGAAGGAAGGGAAAGAAAGTCAAGATCCTTTTTATGAAAATACTATTTTTCGAGCAAAACACAAATATTTTGAATCTGCTCTACATCCCTCAATAACCGTTTTCTTTTCCATCATGTGTTTTCTTTGGATATTGGGTGCTTTTTAATACACCTTTGTGTATGGATGGCCTCGCAAATTTTGTGTATGGATGACTCTTACCTTCCTATGAGAATTCTTCCTATATAATTTCTATTGCATTTTCATGCAATGTATTTTTTTGTTTTCTTGACCACACAACTTAATAGTTTTGCATAATATGCTTCATTTAATTAAATGATAGGTAGGTCTATAGGCTCCAGTCAATCTGAATCTTAATGGGACCAAATTGTTTCATAACATTTAAGGGAATTTTCTTTATTAGTATTTTGTGAGTACTTAGAGAATAGCATGTTTACAAAGTGGTCAAAGTTCCACTTTTTGAACTCAACAGAAACCATTACAAAAATGTTTATAGATAAGGAGCTCTTTAATCAAGATAATGACATACAAACAAAAACAATATAACGTATCTCTTTAAATACGTTATATTGTTACTATTTTTGTGATTGGATTATACTATGTTTTTTTGTTTGTTTGTTTTTTTGAAGGGGATTGCATAAATATATAAGTTGGAAAAATAAACCTTTTTTAATCTTTGGGGGCTATTGTCTTATTTATTTATTTTTATTATTATTATTATTATTATTATTATTATTATTATTATTAGATACAGAGTCTGAAGCTGTTGCTGTGGGTGGAATGCTGTGGCATCACAGCTCACAGCAACCTCAAATTCTTGGGTTTAAGCAATTCTCTTGCCTCAGCCTCCCAAGTAGCTGAGACTACAGGTGCCCACCACAGTACCTGGCCATTTGTGGTTGTTGTTGTTATTGCAGTTGTCATTGTTGTTTTTAGCTGACCTGCACCGTGTTCGAACCCGCCAGCCTCAATGTATGTGGCCAGTGCCCTACCCACTGAGCTATGGGTGCCACCGAGGTCATTGTCTTCACAGAAGGGATAGAGATACATTGTCAAGGCTGTACCTGTATGAGAAATATATTTGATTTGAACATTGTGGAAGCAATTTCTTGTATGGTATAATTTAAAGATAATATTGATCAAGGCTTCTATAGCATAGTATAGTAGAGTAGTATTTCTGGTATCAGATTCCCTAGGATCAAATCCTAGATTTTAAATTATTCCCAAATTATGCCTTTTATTTATTTTCTTTCCTAAAATGTCTCATTGAAAATTCAGGGTCGGCGCCTGTGGGTTCAGTGGTTAAGGTGCCAGCCACGTACACTTAAGGTGGTGGGTTTGAATCTAGCCCGGCCTGCCAAACAACAATGATGGTTGCAACCAAAAAATAGCCAGGTGTTGTGGCGGGTGCCTGTGGTCCCAGCTACTTGGAAGGTGGAGGCAGGACATTCACTCAAGCCCAGGAGTTGGAGGTTGCTGTGAGCTGTGTTGCCATAGCACTCTACCCAGTGTAACAGGTTGAGAGGCTCTGTTTCAAAAAAAAAAAAAAAAAAGAAAGAAAATTCAGATTACTGAATTTTTTTCTCCCTTTCTCTAAAAACTTCTCTTTTTTCTTCTATTTTCTTAGAGTCTATCATGTTTTTTATTGAATAATAAATTATTACAACTAAAGTATTCTAATTATTATAATAGCTTATTTCCATTTACAGAGAAAGTGTATATTAACCATATTTTGGGTTAGAAAATTAGCAAAGACACATTTAATGAAAATATTACAGAGAAAATGCTAACAAGGAAAGTATTTACTAAAATATCATAGATCACTCTCATGTTTAATAGGGCATGAAATAAAGGACAAATCTTTTGAAGAAAAAACATAAAGAAAAAATAAGTAAACACAATGAAGAAAAGATTAGTAATTACAACAAAAGTTAAATTCATGTTAAGTGATTAAAAATCAGCATAGGGTCTGAATTCCCAGTCTAATATTTACCATGATTTATAACCTCATGTAATTATTTAACCACTTTTCATAAACTCATAATCTTTCACAACACTGAGGTCAATTGTGGTGGAAGTCAGAGGAGTAATGACATGTTCTTAGTGAAACGAGTTGACAGGAAAGTCCATGTCTCTTTACAATAAATGTCAAAAAACATAAGGAAAAATGATGTGCAACAAATGATAAAATTTATATCCTAGCCTAATTAAATGTTTCTTCAGACCTTTAACCCAATTGACAAATGAGTAAGTTGAATCTTTCCTTAACTCTAAATTCTGACCCCCAGCTTTCTCATTACCACAGTGAAGGCATGATACGTAACTAGGACACTAAAGCAAATAAAGCTACATCAATCCAAAAGGCTATTTCAAAATTTCTTTATAATTAAAAATGACGGCCCAATTGATGGAAGACTCATAGTTCTGATTTCCCACTTTCCTTCCTCTATGAGTAAGACTGTTTTTTGTTGTTTGTTTTTACAAAGATACTTTTCGGAAAAACACATTTTAGACAAGTAAGCAAAGGAGAAATATAAAATAATTCAAATAAAATGTGTAGGTGGTAGAGTCTTTTATAGGGTTTTTGATTATGAGGATAGACTTCAGAAGAAGAAAGCTCAAGTTCAGATCTTGTTTTCTCATGATAGCTGCCTCAGGGTCCTCAGAAACCAGTTTCTTCAACAATAAAATAAAGATAATAATAGGACCTGTATCAAAGAATTATTGTGTTACATGAAATTATATACCAGGAAATCAGCACATGATGTCACATAATTAAAGAGATTTTTTTAAAGTCAGCTTTTATTATGTGTATTATAAATTTTTATCCAAATAGATGTTATATTTCTTTGGCCCAGCTAAAATATTTTGAATCATAGTTATCTATACATTCTTCTATTATTAATGAAGTAAAGAAGCCAGGCTGAAATTACTCTCACAGTTCTACTATGACCTGCTCAGAGCAGTCATTCATCTACCCATTCATTTACTCAACAAAAATTTATTGAGGATGTTTCATGTATTTTGCTGCAGGAAAGGGTGATAAAGGAGGACAATGTCCTTAAGATAATAGCTATTACAGTGTTGATGAAACAGTCAAAAGTAAACATAATAAGCACAAACTCTAAACATAAATATATATATATATATATATATCATGTTTCTCCCAAAATAAGACACTGTCTTGTATTTATTTTCTCTCAAGAAGACACACTAGGGCTTATTTTCAGGGGATGTCATCTTCTCCGTGCCAAAATGCATGGCTATGAAGATACGTTGCATAGCCATGCCCATCACTAGGTCTTATTATTCGGGTAGGGCTTATATTTAACAAATGCATAGAAATCCTTCTAGGGCTTATTTTGGGGGTAGGTCTTATTTTCAGGGAAATACAGTATACACATATGTATATATATAGCATATATATATGACATATACAGGAAATCCTCACTTAATATCATCAATATGTTTTTTTTAAACTATAGCTTTAAACAAAACAACTTCCAGGTCTCGGTTCCTATAACACAGTGGTTACAGCACCAGCCACATACACTAACGCTGGTAGATTCAAAACCAATCAGGGCCAACTGCAACCAAAAAAAATAGCCAGGCATTATGACAGGCAACTGTAGTCCCAGCTACTTGGGAGACTGAGGCAAGAGAATCGCTTAAGCCCAATAGTTTGAGATTGCTGTGAGCTGTGACACCACAGCCTCTACTGAAAGACTCTGTCTCAAAAAAAAAAAAAAAAACCTTCTAGAAGGTCTTTGAACAATGTTTTCCTATGATGAGAAAAAAAATATTCTCATTATATGTAGTTTTGTTTAAAACTGGAGTTTCTAAGAACCTATCAATGTTGTTAACTGAGTATACATGGGACGTGTGTGTGTGAGTATACATTCAATACATAAAAAGAAAATATTCTAAGTATGAATGACTTCTATAAGGGAAGAGTGGGAAGAGATGGATAGAAACTATGAAAGGGGATGCAGGACCTCACTTAGGTAGTTAACCAGGGAGTGTATTTCCATAATGAAGTGATAAAAAGAAGCTTGCCATAAGAAGAGTGAAGTGAGGGCACTTCTCGAATAGCAGCACTCAAGGAAACAGGCCAATCAGAGTAAGCAAAGACCCTGAGGAAGAAAAAGCTTAACATGTTTTAAAAAAACTTAAAAATACTCAGAGTGACTAAAATAAAGCAGTGTTGAGAGACCCTGGTCCTAAGTAACACTGCTGAATTATGTCCTCAGGCCATGATAGGGAAAACATAGATGAATTTAATTAGGGGGGAGAGTCAGTATGTTTAATTTTTGAGGAATGGTTATATCTCCGCCTATCCATACCTATCTGTACAATGTGCCACAGATGGACAAGAATAAAGTAGGACACAGATTGTGTTGCATTGTTCTGGGGGGGAGAAAATGATTGCTTAGATTAAGATGAGAGGTAGAAATGAAAACATACTCGATACAAATTGGATTGAAATTTGCAAGATACACTGATTGATTAGATCTCAATAGTATGAAAAAGAAGAAATTATGAAAACAATTGTGAAATGAATGTTTTAACAGCTTTGATGAAAGACTCCAAGAGAAAAATGTTTTATAGGGGAAGAAAGGAAAACAAAGTCTTGTTTGAAAACTGTTATGTCTGAACTCTAGGGCATATTTCTATAGAAGTGATCAAATAAGTAAGTTAAGAAGGAAGATGGATATTTATGTCTTGGGTACAGGAAGAGTTCTAAGCTGGAGTCCTATTTTGGACTCATCCATAAACGCTGTATTTTTTAGGGGGGCAGGGCTGGGTTTGAGCCCACCACCTCCAGCATATGGGGCTGGCACCCTATTCCTTTGAGCCACAGGCATTGCCCCTAAAGGCTGTATTTAAATCTGTGGAATTAGGTGAGTTCCCCCAAAGGAAGACTGTGTGTAAAAGTCAAGAAATAGGTTTGTGAATAAGTCAGAAAAAAGCTAGGATTAATCACTTAGAAACTTGCTATTTATTTGTGTGTATTATTTTATATATAATATGTATAAATATGTATGCATTTGATACCCTAAAATATGTTTTTTATTTAAAAATTATTGTTTCAACATTTATTTATTTTTAACTTTTTATTTTTTATTATGGGTACATAAGAGACATGTGTACAATGTGAATTAATGAAATCAGGATAATTGTGATATCCATCACCTCAGGCTCTTCACAGTTCTTCGTATTAGGATATTCCAATTTTTTTTTTTTTTTTTTTTGCAGTTTTTGGCCAGGGCTGGGGTTGAACCTGCCACCTCCAGCATATGGGGCTGGTGCCCTACCCCTTTGAGCCACAGGGGCTGCCCACAATTCCACTCTTTTAGTTTTTTAAGGTATACCCTAACTTACTGTTGATTATAATCACTTTGTTGTGTTGTCACATGTTGTTTATTCTTAATATGTAATTTTATTTTTGTACGCATTAACCAGCCTCATTTTATCCTATCCTCCCCATTACCTTTCCCAGCTTCTGGTAACCATCATTCTACTCTCTGTCTTCCATGAGATCAATTATCTTTAATTTTTAACTCTCACATATAAGTGAGAATATGGTGAGATTTGTCTTTCAGTGGTTGGCTTATTTCACTTAACATATTGTTCTCCATTTCTAAATTTTCCTTTCTGTGCCTACATAATAGTCTGTTGTGTCTATGTACCACAATTTCTTTATCCATTCTTCTCTTGAGGGGCACTTAAGTTGATCCCCTAGCTAGGCTATTACGAAAAGTGCTACAGTAAACAGAAGTGAGATGTCTTTTCAATATCACTTTTTCTCACATCTCATATCATCAGTTGCTGCTCAGCTCTACCTTCTGCAGACGACCCACTGCAGTCTACCCACTGCATATGACCTCCTTCTACCTCCATTGCAACCCATTAACTCCCAGCCACCATTTTCTCTTACTGTTCTTAACATCTTCCTAAAAGCTTTCACTCTTGCCCTTTCATAGTCTAATAGCAATAACATACCCAAAGTGATATTTTTCAAATCTAAGTCAGACAATGTCATTCCTCAGCTCAGAACCTTCCAAAGGTCCCACCTCACTCAATGTAAAAACTTATCTAATTTATTTATATAATTTGGGCAATTTACCTCTCTGACCTCATTCTTTCCCTCTCCACTCCTCTGGCTACAGTGGCATCCTGGCTGGTCCTCAAAATGTCATACCTGTTCCTGTCATAGGGGCTTTGTATTTGCTGTCACATCTCCCTACAAAGTTCTTTCCTCAAATATTTGTGTGGCACAGTCACGGGTGTTTGACTGTTTTGTATACTTTTGTGTGCGGAGTGGACTAGAAGATGTAGGTATGTGGTCTGTGTTTAATTAATACTTTGTCAATTGAATAATTTGAGGGTATAGAATGGGATTTGGTGACATCCAGGTTATTGCAGTGACAATATTTGGGCAAAAGCTTAAACAAACTTGTTTGAGATTTGACTGTGAAGTTAGGCAGTGAAAATAAGTTGTGAAGATAAGGCCTTCAAGAAATTAATCTCAGAGAGAAAAGAGAAATCTGAAGATGGTTAGAAGGAAAACAAAATTAGGAGATGTTTGACTTTATTACCTTGCCTTGGATGTTGAGAACATATTTCTGTGGTGATATAAACGGCCAAATAGATTAAGAGAAATTAATGATAGAGGAAAGCAAAGAAGATAACATAGGATCAATGTCCCAGACATGATATAGGGCACTAATGGATAGATTATTTTTGTTTCTTTCTTTATTTTTGATAAGAAAAAGGATAGTCTCTCTGGGGTATTAACAAATAAAATGGAAGTGTTTACTGAATAATGTCCATTCAAAATATGCTTCTTTATATAGCAGTCGCCTACCCATGCCAACCCCTACCTGCTGAAAACCAATGGAGGGTCAGTCACTAGCCTCAGAATAACTAGTGCCATACATAATTTCATGGAAAACCTATACATTTTATAAATTATAGTAAAAGTAACTACGAGCGCTTTGATCACACTCGCTGCATGTGTTTGTTGTATTTTCTTCTGGTGATGTGTTGCGGGGACAGGTGATTTTGTTGCGTTTACTTCATGCCTTTGTGTATTTCCCATCTCTCCCACTGGGGCAAAGGTAGCAGCGACCTTTTTTTGGTACGATTTTCACTGCTCATCCCATAATTCTTCCTTTTAGCTTAGTATGAACCATTACTCTCATCACCAGGCTTCATCCTCGTTTGTACTTATGGCCACAGGATTTCATGGCCGTTGTCTATTTTTTACGGAGACCGTGCACTTTATGGGTGTGCCTTCTCATGTTGTCTTCATCAGCATGTCATGCCAAATCTTTCAAAAAATATTTGCTTTCTGATTGTCTCTTCCAATGGAGTTGCAGTTAGTGGCCATTTGTTTCTTAAATAATCACATAGGAATTATGCTGCAATGTCAATGACGTTGAAGAAAATTGCCAGCGTCCAAAGCCGATTCCTTGGTGACAGGAATATGTTCCCAGACACTTATCAAGTGCATCAACACCTGCTTTTGTAGCATTATAAACTGGATTCCATCAGGCTGGCCATCTGTCACCTTCATTTCTTCATGTAGTGTGGGAAGTACTGTAACTACCTTTTCTTTCTTTGAAACATAAATTACTAATGCCACATAGGGAGAAAAGGCAGGCTTTACCAGATGGATAGTTGGTCATTGATGCTGGCCTTGTTTTTAGAGGCAAATTCGTTTTATCACTGCACCAAGTATCAACTGTGGTTATATTCTTTTGAAGCAAGCTGAAAGCCAGGATGATGGAGGTAAACTTTCTGTCCCTGGTAATATTTCTTCCAGACTGATCCAAATGATGTTTCTGAATCAGTCTTTTTTATGATCTTGGAGCCGTGTTCTGAGAAGGTTCTCTGATCTCTGCATGTGGCTTCACCACAAACTAGTAGTTGGTAGAAGAATCACACAAAAGTTTACTGCAATTCCATATCTCCCAGGTTTGTAGTATGCAAAGCCCAGATGGACACCAGCCATGGAAAGGCATCCACTCCTCGTTGACAGTAATGGACTCATGAGGATTGTAGTAAAGTGAGAGCCTAATTATAAGCATATTGCAAAGCTCTCAAACGGGACCACATTTATCATGCTGACTGTGAGCGCCACATGTTTCAGCATCATCAGTGTCGCCAAGACATTTCAGTGGGCATCACATTCTATGTTCTGAAAATGAAGCATGGTAGACTGGAAAATTCTTCTCACTGACAAGATCTCAGATATTGCCTTAACTTTGCTAGTACACATCACAATTTAGAATAATTAAAACTACTCCTAATATTTCTTCTATTATAAAATTCTCAGAATTTTGGACAGATACATCCTTACAGGACTCTTTGATTAGATGTAGTTTATGATTTGTAAACTTGATAATTACATTCACAGTTTCATTATTAGTAAGTAGTCAGAAAGCATCCCGTGGAGTTTGGGGTCTATTTTCCATTGTATTCCTGATTGAGTCCTCATAATATTAGCTGAATATCATCTCCTCTGATCCTGTACTGGCTGTAAGTTCCATATCAGTCCCGATGGTTCCATTGTAAGAGCCATAGGCTGCTCTATTTTTATAAATGGGTGTGGTCTTCTTTACTTGGGCTCTGTACTTTGTATTTCTTCTTCACTCTCTTTCTCTGAATAAATAATTGAATGATTTCACATTCCACCTTTATGAATTGTTCTTATTCACTATCTGAACTAGTGTCATCACTTTCTTTCAAAATCTGACACTATGGGGCAGTGCCTGTGGCTCAAAAGAGTAGGGTGATGGCCCCATATGCCAGAGGCGGAGGGTTCAAACCCAACCCCGGCCAAAATTGCAAAAAAAAAAAAAAAAAAATCTGACACTATGGGTAAAACAGACATTCAACACTATGAGATGTGACACTATGAGTTCTTCCTGTCTCTCAGCTACTGACAAATTATATTGGATCCTCACCATATTTATGCCTGTATCATGAGGAGGGAAAAAAGTGAGCCATTGCCTGACATAAAAGGATTTACAGAATTATCAGATATTGTATATTTTCAGTCACACATACCCTGATCTTCACCAAGCACAAATATACTACTTGCTTACTTCACTATGAAAAAACTCATAGAAAGAATAGAATGCCAGGTTTTCCTAGAAAACAGACCCCAACTCCTTGCTGCTGTTAAGAAAAGTGTCAAGAACCACTGATCCAAGAGTGCTGACATGCAAAAGTGTCACGGATAGATGAGCAAGAGGCTAATAAAAAACGTCATAAACAGTGAAACTGCACTCCCCACAAAAACAAATGCACAACAGAAATCATGGTGGGTTCAATCCCTGACCCCATTGGTATGCAACCATGAAGCTGTTCTCAAGAAATAATAGATGACTCCAAGGATATTTTTTTAAATCTAGGAAGAGTAACATATTTCACCATTATAAAAAAATAAATAAATTTAACTCATTAAATCATTCGGTAGAATGGAATGAAAGACAAAGGCAAAAAATTTGATATTGACCAAAATGAGTAGTGTCCAAAGTAGTTTAGAAAGTTAGTAATGAATCCTGAGTAAAATAATGACACGTACATAGAGATGAAACTTGAATCTAAGTCTTTTTATTCCAAATCCTTTGCTATAATACAATTCTCTCTATATATGTCTTAAAACTCTTTGTATGAATATTACAAAGTTAGAAAGGTTGGATTTGGAAGATATATTTTAATGCCTGTATTGGCAGTTTACAATTTTATTACAACCAAAATGGTGGGAGAGATTCAATATAGGAAATAAACCATCAAACTTCTAAAAATCTTTCATTAATTAGTGTTTTTGTTTCTGATAATGTCAACTGATTTAAAATTAAATATAAATGAAGATACAATATCCCTTTGAACACAAAATTCCTGTACTTATTTATATTTTACAATTATAAAATAATTATTAAACTATAAATACCCTAGTCAATAATTACTTGCGTCTCGATTTTTAGCTATTGTTCATACAACAAATATAACTATAAAATGTTTAATAAAGAGTGTTGCATGGGGAAAAATATTTGTTATATGATATAATCTTGACAGCTTACTTTAAAATGTGGGTAAAACAGACATTCAAAAATAAATAATCTAGAAATCAGGGTTTTAGTTAATCAAAAGATTTAACTGTTTAAAGAGATTATTGAAGAGTTAGAGTCTAACTTTCCAAAGAAGAATATGATTTTGTTCCTATCGCTAGCTGTGCATAAGCTCTAACCACCATTGTCCTGGACTTTATCTGCCAAACACTGCCAAATATTTTATCCTTTCCATTCTATTTCAGTTCATCATTACCACATATGATATGGTGACTTTCTTTCTAGATTTTATAAGTTATGGATTATAAAATTCATAGATACTTTTCAATTTCTGAAGACTGCCATACTAACAAGCACCAGAAGAGATTCATAGCCCAGCCTGTGCAATGTCACATTCTATATTCTTCCCAGTACTTTAGAATACTACTGTGAAAGAGCAGGAAAAGTGGAGAATTACTTCCTTGAGAAACCAATAGTATTGTTTAATATACTATTAAACTTTCTTGTTTCAGGATCCAGAAGTACTGATATATCTATTTTTATTATTTAGCGGAATAAATATATCTTTTTGAGATAGGAGTTTCTCTCTACCCAAAAGTACACCTTTTCTTTCTTTCTTTTTTTTTTTTTAAGGCTCCTATAATATCTGGTGTACACACACATACACACACCTTGCATGGTCGTCTATACCCTAAAATATTGGGCAGTTTTGAAGATCTACTTGAAATAACTTTCTTTCTCACTACCCTCTCAAAAATAACTCTCTTGTTATACACGGTTGTCTATACCCTAAAACTACTGGGCATAGTTTTGTAGATCTACTTGAAATAACTCTCTTTCTCAATACCCTCTTCAAAATATCTCAGTGACAGATACATCACAAAACTGCTATGCCCCATAAATTGAATTTATCTGTTTCCCACTAAATCTGAAGTAGTTTATTATTTCTCTGCCTTTGCCTGCATACTTCTCTTCCAAAACGACTAAAGCACACCACCTTCACTTTCAAAATCCTTTCTTATCACAGACGTCATTAAATTAGATACTGAATTTATTTAAATGAAATAAGCCAGGTACAGAAGGGCAAATACGTTATGATTTCAACCTATATGTGAGATCTAAAAAGTTGTACTATAGAAGCTTAGCATAGAATGGTGGTTACTAGGGGCTAGAGTTGAGGGTTGGGATGATGTTGGTTGAAGGGTACATAATTTTAGTTAGTTAGAAAAAATAAGTTCAAGAGATCTATTGAACAAAATAATGACCATAGTTAATATCAATGTATTAATATTACTGATAATTGTTCAGTAAGTAGATTTTAAATATCCTCCCCACAAAAATAAGTATATAAGAAAATATATAACAATATAAATAAATATATATAAAAAGAGTCTCACTCTGTCAACTTAGGTAGAATACCATTCTTCCATAGCTCACAACAACCTCATACTTTGGGCTCAACCAGTCCTCTTGCCTCAGCCTTCTGAGTAGCTGGGACTACAGTCACCTGCCACCATGCCAACCTAAATTTTTTATTTTTGGTATAGATGAGGTCTCACTCTTGCTCAGGATGGGCCTCCTAGGATGCTAGAAATATAGGTGTGAGCTGCTGAACCTGGCCTGAGAATATTTATATTAATTATCTTGATTTAGCCATTCCATAATGCATACATATTCTAAAGCATTATGTTGTATATGATAAGTATGTAAAAATAAATACTTTTTTAAAAAACAGTAACACAGAAAATCCTCTTTCTCATCATAGACTTCATGAAATGAAACCTTGACTCTCTCAAGACAAAAGGACAACTTAAATACTCTACCCCTCAGAGACAGAACACAATTTTTCAATATTTATTTTTAGCTAAGAGTAGTAAAGACAACTGTAAATACGCTCATATATGCCAACATTCAGGAAATAATTAAATTACATACATTTTAAGTCAAATTATGAGTCGAATTCTAGTATTGGAAATGTTAAGGATGTAAAAATTGGAGACAAGGACTCCATTTTTCATTTAGCTATTTCTACGTTTAACTGCATGATTGAAGAAAATGTCTTATAAATTAAAACCCATCTAATACGTGGTCATACGGGCTACTTTAGTTATTTATTTAAGAAAACTTAATTATTTAAAACTTAAATACTTAAACTCCTCAGTTATTTAAGATTTTCTAATATACATTTTAAATTAAATATTCATCACACCTCCTAGTAAGACTTAAAATTAGAAACCAGAGATAAAAGCTAAAAGATGTGAAAGGTTAAAATCCTTTAGATAAATGTCTAATACTAGAGCTGTGTGCTTTCTGGTGTCCAGACAGCCACAAATGTCTGCTTCAGACTCTTAGATACCTTTGAAGCTGCACTGTATACATTCTCCTTTACTAATTCTCACCTTATCACACCAAATCTGAACTTGCTGTCATTTTCTACGTTTTTTCTCCTCCTCCTTTATCTCTGCACAAGCTTCCTTTTCTATCTACATTGCTCCTTCTCACAGTTGTCTACATCATCCAGATGCACCGTCTTCATAGTTTTCCTTACATAGCAATTTGCATATGATCTTTCTTCTCTATAATCTATCCCTTAATTGTAGCTATTTTGAATACATCCCATAGCTCCTTTAAAGTAAAATCTGGGCCTATTAATCTTTATAGTTCACTTCAGACTGGGAATAGTGCCTTTGGAATTATAAATATCGACAATATCTTTCATAGAATGATATAGAATAAGGCACTCTATAGAATGTGTGCAGGCAAGACAATTCCATTTATTAACTGTGTTTATAGGATATTTTATGATGGGTTATGTAATTCTGGACATTTATAGTTGTACCTTTTGAAATAATAGAAGAGAGGGCATCCATACAAGTGGTGATATATAATGCTGTTATTTTTAATTTTATGAATCAATATTCTTCACCATCTAGAAGGAAATAATTGCTTGCATATGTATTCTAATTTCTAAATAAATATGGCTCGTGTGCACACAGATCCACATTTACCTGCATTACAATGAAAAGAAGGGCTTACTTATGGGCAGCCCTGGTGGCTCAAAGGAGTAGTTGTCAGCCCCACATGCCTACTCGTGGTGGGTTCAAACCCAGCCTTAGCCAAAAACTGCAAAAAAAAAAAAAAAAAAAATAGCCAGGCATTGTGGTGGGTACCTATAGTCTCAGCTACTTGGGAGGCTGAGGCAAGAGAATCGCTTAAGCTCAAGAGTTTGAAGTTGCTGTGAGCTGTGATGCCATGGCACTCTACTCAGGATGACATAGTGAGACTCTGTCTCAAAAGAAAAAAAAAAAAAGGGCTTACAATGAAGGTGGAGGATGTCAGCATAGTATAGAACAGAGGGTATTTATTAGACTAGGAGCCATATCGATAAAATTCCCAGTTCATGAAATCTCAATTTTTGTCATTGATAACATAGAAATAATTCTTTGTGTCATGTAATTTTATTCTGATAATTATGTCCCAAAGCATTTTGAAAGCACCTATCACAATACCTTGCCTAGTATGTAGGCATATGAGGAAGTTACATATCTAATTTCCTGTATGACTATTTTTCATTAAAAAAAAACTTTAAAAAAATAGCATTGTATGTTTTCTTTCTGTAGTGCAGTTGTTTATTCTTTTTTTTTTTTTGAAAATACTAATAATAAAATGCATGTTTTTGCACTTTCCAGTTTTCAGCTATTTTGCATCTTTTCTTCACACGGCCCCATTTCTGCACATAGTTGTGTGCATGTTCACTGACATGGACATGTCTGGTGAACAATATAGAACGTTACTTCACATAGGCAGGCTGCTTCCTTTTCAGATTTTCTTGTTAAATATAACCAGCACCATCACATACCTGTAATTGGGAGAAATCAAATGAAATATGATCTAAGTTAAAATGTGTTAGCTTTTTGTGATTAAAATTTGACAGGTTTAATCATCCTGTGATCTTTGATTTGCCTGTTGAGTCAAACTAATTTTCCCAATCGTGAAGAAACATTATCTCTCTCCGTTATGACTTCACTAGCCACATTCCTGATGTGTGCCCTGACTCTACTGCTTCTGTATAAAGCATCCTCTGCACAGTTGCAACTCAGCTCAAGCTCAAAACAGCACCATAGATTCCCAGGACACACAGTCACACAACCACACTATCCATTAACAGGGAAGTGATTTTATTTTATTTTATTGTATTCACTTTTTTGAGATAGAGTCATATTCTACCTCCCTGGGTAGAGTGCTGTGGTGTGGTGGTGTACCTCACAGCAACTTTAAACTCTTGCTTTAGCCTCCCAAGTTTTCAATTTGAATTGAATCTTACCTCTCCAATGATGACGTAGAATAAATTTAATTTTTTTTTTATCAGAAAACCTCATTGATAAGTCTATTTGGCTCTTCATGATTAACTTTTACATATATCACCGGATCGATCCCTATCTGACCTCTGCCTATGTCTCAGTACTTTCTGTCTTGAATTTTTTTCCCTAGCCTTCAGCTTTCATATGATTGGCTCTTTTTGGTTTTTTAGGTTTAACAAAAAGTACTCATATCAAAGAGGTCTTTATTGATAAGGTGCTATTCATTCTCTGTTTTAAATTTTTTTAAAATTATCTTCAAGTCATTATTGGGTATTTTCTTGGTTTGTTAATATATTTTTAAAAATCTCTACCTTTCCATAAATGTAAATTACCTTAAGGGAAAACATCATATAGGCACTCAATAAATATGTGTTAAATGAATCACTAAAAAAGTTCATCTCTTTCATTGGCTATATGAGCCCTATATCTCCATTCCAGAGTTAACACAACTCATGTCATTCTGTAGAATGCCATAATCTTATTTTATTTGTATGTCTTATTTATTTTAGCTTTGACATCCTTCTTGTCCCTTAAAATGTCAGAGGTAAATTCTTTTCAATATCGTGGATACTCTTTTCCGGCACGTATGAGGCTTTAAGGGTCAGGCAGGAGCATTATTCACAGTCACATTTGTACCAGTTACCCTGGCATCTCCCTGCTGCTCGCAGCATCTGTTTCTTTCAGGGACTGTGCTCTTCAGCTTTTAGCATTCCCATCACTTGGTCTGTTATTTATTTGGAACATTGGTTTCAATTAGCCATTTGGATATTTTTTAAATCTCAGTACTCATTATACTTTCTGTATCATCCCAGGCAGTTCCTCATTCTGCATGGATACTGCCCTTGGCTCTTAATATGGAATCTCTGGTCTGATGTATTTACTTTTTCAGCCTTTGCAAATGTGCATTCTGGTGCTGGTGCTCTGTAATAGCGATTTTCGAACTTTTTCATCTCTGGGATGCTCTCATGGAGAAGAGGGCTAGAAAATCTACCTTATTTTTACCCACATGCCACTGTGTCACATGTTTCTCCTCATAGCAGCAAAATACCATTGTCTTTAATTCCCTATACACACACGCACACACGCACATACACAAGTACATACCCAAACACGTACACATAGGCACACCACCACACCATCACGTAACAGTGAAGTGTTTTGTTTTAAATTTAAATCAGATCTTCCTTCTGCCTTTATGACTTGGAATAGATTTAAAAAATAAAACTCAAACTTTTTACAGTAGCCTATAAGCTTGTAATTTCCAAACACTTAACATTCTGTTCTTCTAACGACCTTTTTAGATAAAGAATGCTTTTTATGTGCCTTAGAGTCTTCATATTTGCTGTTCATTTTGAGTGGAATGTTATGCCCTCATAGAAGGACCTTTTCTCATCCTTCAAAAGTAGGCACAGTATCTCCTTTGTGGAGATGATAGATGAATGTGAATTAGGTTACCCTCGGGAACCCAGGCATTCCCTATCACTGCCTTCTATTTATGCCTTCAAGTGCTAATGTTCTTGAAATCGCCATGACTACTTTTTACTTTTGTTTTCTTGTTAACTCTGTCCTCCATTTGATCATTTTAGAACTCAGAGGAACTCCTAAAGTATAGTGAACACTTAATACAATTTGTGGAAGGAAAGAAAAAAAAGTGAAAAGATTGATAAAGAGGGGAGAGAGAGGGAAGGAAAGGATGGAGAAAGGAAGAATGAATGAAAGAGAGGGTGAGAAAGAGAAAGAGGGACAGAGGGAGGGAGGGAAAGAAGGGTGGGTGAAAGAAAGAAAATGTCTTGAAATAAATGTATTTATAATTAAATTATATCTGTATTATTATGGAATTTTATAGCTAGAATGGACCTTAAGCATCTTTTGGTCCAGCGATTCCTTTCTAGGATTCCTTGGAAGAATGATGATGATCCACGGTTTTAACTATTTTTAAAATGCTTCCTTAAAATCTAATGTAACCATTATAGGGCCTTGTCTGCTGACAAAAGTATGTATGTATCAATTTTCTTTACTTAACACTATAATTAAATTAACAGAGTGACATATTAGTTATTTTGTGGTGATTAAATGTGCTATTAACAGGTGTCAGATTTACTTTTTTAGGAAATAAGTATGTCTCTCTCACTGTGAAATGAATCCATTTATTTATAAGATAGAAGATTTCCAGAAAGATAATTTTTCAATGAACTATAGCGATAATAGCACTTCATGATGAAAAATTTGATTACCATTAATTTTGTCTCAACTCTTCATATGATAAGGGAGGAAACTAAAGCAAATTGCACACAATTTTGTTTCTAGTTTCAGCATAGCCAAGATTAAACCTGGAATCAATTTTAAACCAGTATTCTTTCTCATGTGTTATACAGCTAAGAAATGGTATTAAAATGATCATAAATAATCATATTTTGTGATAAAAGAAAAGTATAAAAGTAGTCATAAATAATTTTAATTACTAAAGATTACTGGGTCAATTCAAGAAAATGTATTATATAATATTTTTTATACAATAAGAGTTTCTGGATCTTTATCCTTTGTTTTCTACATGACAAACCTCTTAGCATATTTTTTTTCATTCTACTTTTAGTATCCAGGAAGAGCATATTGAGTTTTATCTTAATTCAATTCTAGAAGTTACTCACCTATATATAAAAGTATTTATTTTACCCTCTATCAGGAAAGCCAGAACTGCACAGATTTAGTGATAGTTGGTAGCAGACATCATCTTTCTGAAAGGAAAATGCAATGTTGGAGAACATACTCAGAAATGTATTTACACAGAGAGACACATCTAGCTGACTGTGTTTGCAGGTAGACTCTATAGTTGACCATATGGGATGCCTGGGGCTGCTGAGAACTTTGGATGTCCCATCAAATCCTGTGCAGCCTTCTCTCTAGTGACTGCAATTCTACAAGTGTTTCATTCTCTAAAGACCTTGATTGACTTTTCTGTGAAATATATTTCTATCAGTATTATGTATTTCAGTTAAGCAAAGAATTCTACATACCATTGAAAAAAAAAAAAAAACCATGATGAAGAAGGTCCTCTGAGGTATGGCATTGGAAAACAGAAAATGACGAGTGGGAGAAATGAATACAGACCAGTATTTTTTTATGGGCTAAAAGGTCTTGTATTTTTCATCTTTCTTTTGAGATGACCCACATCCATATTTAGGAACAACTAAAAGTGTACTTTTTAATCTCAAGAATGTTCTGTTTTGGATCAATGGAAAGAAAATTCATCCTATCACAATATTATAGTACTTTGCTTTTAAGAAACACATTTGATTCTGAGACGGGATTGAAAAATGTGATATTAACTAGATTAAGTAGAGTCGTAGGACTTCGTTGGGTTCATGAGAAATCCAATAACTGTCTCATAACAGCTGTCTTCTCAAAGCTGTATCACAATCACCTTTACCATATTTTCATAGTCTACCCTCTACCTACAATTTCAGCCTAGAATAATATAATTTCTGTGCTTGCAATCTATGATTTACTCATATGGAATGGTCTCTAATTCCTACAAACTAACAAAATCAATCTTTTGTTTTGGGGTGCTTATACCTAGAAGATAGTCTGGACTATGTCTTCCTTTTTCTTCACCTTGAAAATCCCTGCTAATCATTTTTGGTTTTAATCTAAACAGTAGGAAACACATGTTTCTGGCTTGTGGCCGACAGTCATGTTTCCCAGTTAAAAAAATAAATAAATAAAGATCTCTTTCTTCAGAAAACATCTCTTTATTAAATTCATTCCCAAGACAGATCAGCGCTTCTGTTACATTCTATTTATTCATATAAACTCTAGCATTTAACTGATTATGTCAGTTAACCAGGACCTGTGACAGTCAACTAAAGTCTTAGAGGAGTTGAACAGCAAAGCTTCATTGTTTCTTAGAATCTGTTTAGTTTGCAGGAAGCTTCTATGATCACTCATGTAGCTATATTCAGTTGAGCAGTTGACCTGGCTAAAAGGCAAATATGGCCTCCCTCATGACACTGTTAACTGTAGCACATCAGTTTTCCACATTCCTCCCACCTTCCTACAGGCAAGGCAATCTCAGAAAACATTCCACAAGATGGTAGGGGGATGCTACAAAGCCTCTTGAAATTTAGAGACCCCAGAACTCACACTTCTGCTCATTCTGTTGTTCATAACTGGTCATGAGGACAATCTAGACCCAAGGCGTGGTGGGAAATTGATTCCACTTCTTGATGCCAAGTTACAAAGAATCTGTAGCCATATTTAATCTGAAACACTAGAACACTACCAACACATTCTGTTATTTTTTGTTTGTTTTTCTTCTTACTTTATTTCCTTTGCTCACCATCACATCCTAGGATGAAGCAGAAGTTAGAGAAGACATAGAACTTAGTATATATGATATGTGTTTATTGAAAGAAAACTATTGATGCTATTGTGATTGCTTTAATTTTTATTTATGAAACATGCGATATTCATATGTACATTTTTATTCTTAAAATATAATGCTATCTTGACTAAAAATAAATACTATTTCATAGAAACATAGAGCAAATGAGATGTAGCATAAGTATAAAGAAATAAAGTGAAATGTCCAAGGGATAACCAAATAGGAGAATAGGAAGCAGTATGTTACCAGATTAATAATAAAATTTGTGGCATCTGACAATCTGAATAAAAGTGCCAAATATCAGGTCTTTTTTTTTAGTCTCATTTTTTTTTTATAACAGTTCCTGCTCAAAAGTCACATTGACTTTCAATGTCTGCTGTTACATTAATCTGTCTGTTCTTCATCTATCCCATTTGACTGTAATCTTTCTCAGGAAACACACTGTCTGCACTGTTAACTTCTAGAATCCAATGTCTGATACAAGGTTAGGCACTCCACAAATTATTGTATAAATACTCAGATGAATGAAAAAATGATCGAAAGACAATAAATACTCGAGCAATGGTATGAATGAATGACTACATCAGTTATTCACCCTCAGCTATATGAATTACCATAGTCATCTGCTGCCCACTGTTGTTAAGATGATTAAATGAAAAGTGTTTATCATGGAACTCATGCAGTAAGTGATTAAAAGGCTATGATTATTAAGACTTTGAATCAGTGGGAAATTGCTGCTGAGGACTAATTGAGTCTCTGGTGCAAAAATCCTCGATGAAAAATACAAAGGATCTTTGTCTGAAAAAAAAAAAGAAGATTGCTTGCATGAAATTTTCTGAAGATTGGAGAAGTCCATATAGGCAAAATTTAGGAACCAGAAGTTTACAGCAGCTTTGTTTGTGTCAAAAAGGGGAAAAATGATTTGAATTAACAATAAGCAATAAGCCTCAGGAATGATAATGAGAGTCTTGTGACTATTTAACAGCAGCTGATTGTCAAAGATAAGTGAAAGAAGATTACCAAGAACTATTTTGTGAAAGACAAACGCAAATAGAGAATAGGAAGAGCACAGAGGTATCATAGATCATGCTGAAAATAAATTATTATAAAGTTATTAATAACATGTTATAAATTTTTAATGCATTCACATATTAAACAAGTACGAATTATAATCCACAGAGTAGGATAGATGAGAAAATTTACTTTGTTTTCCTAATTTCACATAAACTTGAGAACTCCCATCATACTTGTCAGGATGAAAAATCTTTCCAGGTCATTGTGGGGTGAGAATACAGGAACCATTTGGCACATTCATCTTCTCTGGAGCTACACGATAATCCAGGACACCTTTGTAGTACTAAGGTCATAGGGAGAAAGACTTCCAGTCACCATTGTCCAAGCCCACATTTTCTTCTATCTTTTGTTCTTGTTACATGTCAATTTTATTTATTTATTTATTTTGGAATTTCTATCTATATATTTAGAAAGATTTAGATAGAAAAGTGTGTATTTTCCCTTTTGCATTTTCTAATACCTGAGAAAAGACTTATAGGTAAAAAGTTATTATTTAATCATTTGAATTTACATAACCATTTAATATTGTTGCTACTTACCAATACCTGGATACAATTCAATGAACAGTTAATTTCTTACTGGAAACATTTTCAAGCTTCTATGGATTGAATTGTTAATAAACCTAACTTTTTAAAAGTAAGTCATCTGTAGATTTTATTCTCAATGTATATTTTTTCCTCACATATAGAACATATATTTTCATGATGAACACTTAACTAAAGTTGATGCTTTAATACTAAAACATATATATGTATATATAATATTTTACTACATGTGTAATTAAAGGCCTTAGAACACTTCATTCAGCTTGTCTTTTCCTTAGTTCTCATGTAATAAAAAGAGGCTTGCATGAATTTTGTCTAGATGTCCTTGTGATGTTATCACTCCTATTCTCTATCCTGAGGAAATTTTTGACGCATCAATCAAATTCCATCCACATTAAAAAATAATATGTGTTACTACATTTTACTTACTTGGTGAATATGAGATTTTCAAAGTTTGTAAGTCTGAATTAATATTAAGGTAGGGTTTCCAGATAATATCTAGGATTCCCACTTGAGTTCAAATTTTGAATGAACAATGAATAGTTTTATTATAAATATGTCTCTAATATTTCACAGTATGATAAGCTTACTAAAAACAATACAAACAGCAAAAAATTGCTTCCCAGACTTCAATTTAACTGCGTATTTTTTATTTGACACATTTAGCAACCCTATATCAAAGTACTCATAGTTGCATGGTTGAGTCACCTGTGTGTTTGTCTTGCTCTTTGGTCATTTATTTCTTTAATCCATTGCTTACATCATAGCCAAAACAATCTTTCTAAAATGCTAATATTGTCATATCAATTTCCTGTTTAATATTTTTCAGAGATGCTTCATGTTTTCAAGCTAAGTTGAAATGGCTTGGCTGCTCAAAGCTTGGTGCCTTTTCTTACTGTTTTCCTCATTCCTGCCATGCAAAATACTTGCCGTTTGGGAAGATGTTTTTCATTTTCTTCTGCCACACCTCTTACTAGATTTTTACCTCTGCTTAAAATGTTACTTTATTTCTCATATACCAGACAACATCTCATCATCCTTTAAGCTCAAAGCCAATGGCGCTTCAACTAGAAAGTCTTCCTGTTTGTGTGAGCATAGTTCAGCGCTTTTCCAGCTGTGTTTGAAGTTCTCTATATATCCTCTCTTGAATGTTATCACAATGCTCTGTTTGTTTTTTAAACAGTCATTACTCTGTTTACCTGTAAACTAGAGATGGAGATAGATAATATTTTTAAAATCCTATTGAAACATCTGTGGCGCCTGTAGCTCAAAGGAGTAAGATGATGCCAGCCCCATATGCTGGAAGTGGTGGGTTCAAACCCATCCCTGGCCAAAAACCGCAAAAAAAAAAAAAAAAATGCTATTGAAACATAGAGAAAGATTTAAAAAAAATTTCATTCTCCTTGGTATAGAAAGGATAGGGAATTAGCAAGATTCACTGAGTAAATTAACATTGATGTTCTCTGGAATGAGAGCAAGGCTTTCTTTTTAAAAAAGAAAAATGCAAAAGCACAAGTGATTTGCTGACACTTTTCATTCATATTTCACTTAATTTTCTGTCTTTCCCAAGTATATTTTGATCTAAATATACTGGAATTGCTCTGTAATGAAAACACAAACTTGTTTACCTTTTCTGCAGGGAATATTTAAGTGAAGGAAGTGCTAATTAATCTTCTGATTAATATCACCCCCAAGGATCAGACTCTCCACTCCTATGGTAAAAAGAGTCAAAGAGAGGTGGCCAGGTGTTAGACCATTAAAACAGATTATTTCTAAGACCTTTTTCAGTCAGACCTCCACATTTATGCCTAAATTTTAACATCATCTGCTGCCATAATCAAACTAAATAACCAAAAGCACCCCTGAAATTCAATATAAACAATGAAAATCTCAACAATTGTTTCATAGTCCTCATATCTTTGTTTTACTGGTGCTATTAAAGACTTGTTTTTACCCCAAATCTTCAAATAAAAGTAAAAAGGAAATTGGCAAATAATTACATGAGGAAATATAAAGGTTTACCTCCAAACACGGATATAAGATATAGAGTAGTTATCCCAACATATATTTGTATACAATATTTAAATATATTCGCCTTTCAAATTAATGATAGCCTTTCATGATAGACTCTAGTTTATTACCATTTTTTTAAGATCATTCTCTTCCAAATTCTATTTTTCTAAGCCAAGATTATTCTTTAATTTCAATTAAATCATTCTTGCTACTAATTAATTTGCTGCAATAGAATAAAGAATGCTCTGCAGAGTATATAATTCAGGAAAATAAGACTTTTTTGGCCCGAGTTTCTTATTAGGATGCTTTACTTGAACCTGTTTATGGGGATTCTGAGCAGTTGCCCAGCAACCCTTCCACAATCAGCCCTGGAACAGTTTTCCTACAGAAGCCATCTCTTCTCTAGCCACCCACACCTCCTTTACACCCCATGTGTTAATAACGAACCCAGTTCTTCCGATCATATACCAATCAAGTGGGGTCAGATATGAACTTATAATAAATGCCTCAGTAAGAATCCCTTGTTCCCAAAACATACATCTCCTGTACTTCTCCAAATGGGGGGGAAGTTGTGTTATTTTCGAGGTGAAGCGAATGTTATGATAAACAAATTAATAGCTGAATAGTTAAGAGATTATTCTACGGTGGTGCTCTATCAACCAGAAAGTTATCTCTTTGCTTATAAGCTAATTTTAGGAGGGCACTACTTAATCCTAAAGATTAAGTATTTTAGTATCCTTAGTGTACACATAGATAAAGAGAGAGTTAACATGAGTACATTCAGATGTTAAGGTAAAAGGAAGCCAGCATCATGATGGAAAGGTCGGGGTAAAAAAAAAAAAAAAAAAGACTTCTATACAGGTCATTATGAGAGTTTTGAGATACACAAAAATCAACAAATGTAAAATCTGTACCAACAGAAACAAATGAAGCCATTTTAGCAACACCAATAAACTGATCAAGTTCAAACTTACACAGGTAAATTAGGAAGGATGCTGTTAACTGTGTTTCTTGGGAGTGACATAATGGACCATAACACAGTCTGTCTCAAAACTTTATAAAGACCCACATATTTTTTCTTTCAATCATTATTAGTAATAAAAGGAATTCTATCACCGCCTTTCCTTTACTGCTTTCCCTTCTTCAAAATAACAAATAGTATAAACACACACACATGCACATGTGTACACACACACATATATTATACAGAATATGTAACATAAAATATATTTTACATATATATGTAAAAAGGTGCTAGAGGATAGAAGATGAGGGAAATACTGCCCATCTTGGAGTAAACATAGCTGAAGGAGTAATTTATATGTTCTAGTACATGCGATATAAAATGCAATTGCATTATTACAGATGTGCTTTTGTATTGTTTGAACGTGTGTTCAACAATAACAAATCAATTCTAAATTATTATGTTTATATCCTAAAAATACATTTAATACTAAGTATTAAATATTAAAAAGTAGTTTATATCTTTGACAAAGCAGAGAGTAGCACATTTATTCATTTTCACTCATTCATGCTTACCTTACATATCAAATAAATATTCAATGAGGAGTGAGCGATAAACACATAGAGGACGTGGCCTCTGCTTGCTTACAAAAAGATATTAGGAAGATACAGATTATCAGAGATGGCAAGGCTATGAAAGTGAGGTGTTCCTGATAGGACATCTTGAAATAAAAAAATGTTCAGTAAGACTAGCAGCTATTCCAAATAAGATTTTGTGTAGAAGAAAATAAAAGAAGTATGTGCTAAGTTATATTATATCTTTATTTTTTTGTGGGGAACCCCAGCATGACAAATCTTTCTCTGTTTAAGCAATGAGAGCTGCTGCAACAATGAGGTGTAAAACTTCAGGATTCTGACTGGTAGTTGTAGAAAGATGGGGAGGGACATTCGATCCCTTTCTCTTCTTCATGTGAAATACGCCAGTGCTGATGTGAATCTTTCAAAACCTAAGTCTTCAGGTTTTATTGTCAGACTGTGACTTATACAAGACAATTGTGCTTAGTTACATAAAGACAACTTCAGTTTGTATTTTGTGGAAATTTGTTCCTACAAGTGGTATGTGTCTAGTTGTGGGTGTGCACATTAAAATAAAATATAAAGACACTTAAAGTCCACCCCTACAAAATGTATCCAATGAGAGCAATAAGATGCTGAACCTTGATCCTGCAGGGCATCTTCATCAGCTGGGTGAGGCAAGAAATGGGCATTTTAAAGAGAGATAATACTTCAAAGATTCATACAACCCTCTATTTAAACTAGTCCCCCCCCAGCAAACTCTTATTCTATTTTTAGTAATAAGAAATGAGGTTTCTTTGTTGTTGTTGTTGTTGTTTTTGCACATATTTAGGACAAAACTGAAATTTAGTGCAACACATACACACAGTTTTCTCATGGTTGATCAGCAAAGTATTTTCCTTAATGCTTTATAAAAGTTTTATGTGTCTGTATTCCATTTAGAAAAAGGTATGCATGGTTGTTCAGCAAGAGTCCTTATTAAAATTTCAAAGAATTCATAATTTGGGGGTCTCATCTTGCATGTCTGTATTTGGAATGGTATTTAAATTGTTTAATATTTGCCTTCCAGTTATTAATTGACTCATATTTTGATTTTACTAGATGCCCCCTTACTTTCACAGACAGGGCTTACTATTATCAGATTCAGCATAAATCGCAAATATTTTATTTATCCATTCCTTCATTTCGCATATTATGTCGGTAAGACACTTTGTAGTTGATAAACAACAAATGTACTTACAAAAGTTAGTGCTGGTTTCTTAATACTTAAAATTTAAATAAAAATATATAGCCTTAAACTAATATCAATGTCTGTAAATTCAGAAAGATGATTCATATCTACACTTCATTATATTTCTAAATTTGTGTTTACCTATTTATATAATTAATCCATCTTAGAAAGTCCGATACATCAAATACTGAAACTTCTTTTCATATTCTAACCTCTCAGAAATTTGAATGCAAGTGATAGAATTTTTACATCATAGCTTAATTGCTGGAATGTTCTTTTCTTAGAGGTGCATCTTATATTAACTGAATGATATAATTTAAGATCTTAAGTTTATGCAGTTTCAAAATTAATGTAGCATTTTAATTTAAAATAAAAACTTTGTGAAGACCGATGTAGACCTAATTTTTAAACCTAATTTATACATTAAGGGTTTTTTTGAGGATTCAATTAAAATTCTTTCAGACAGATAATTTTATATTAAGTAACAATTAATGAAAGGAAAAATATTCATATTTCTCAGTTATAAGGACTTTCTGTTTTAGTTTATTCATTTCTACTCTGACTTGAATATTCATAGTATCTGCACATCCATCACTTTAAATTATTAAATACAAATTTGTACAGATTTTATAATTCTGGTATTGATAATGTTTAAAATGCAAAATATTTTAGTTATTTTCCCAACTACCGTATTCATAATGAAACTGCAACATTTAATATGTAATAAGGCCGGGTGAGTTGGCTCACCCCTATAATCCTAGTATTCTGGGAGTCTAAGTCAGGTAGAGGATTGCCTGAACTCACAGGTTCGAGACCAGCCTGAGCCAGAGCAAGATCTCTAAAAATAGCCAGGCATTGTTGCAGGCGCCTGTAGTCCCAGCTATTCAGAAGGCTGAGGTAACAGAATCACTTGAGCCCAAGATTCTGAGGTTGCTGTGATCTATGATGCCACAGCATTCTACCAGGGGTGACAAAGTGAGATTCTGTCTCAAAAAACAATATATATATAAAATAAATCAGTGGCTTTGTTTCAATGCACACTCTCATAGTCTGATACTTTGCAAGTGACCTTATTCACTGGCAGTTTCTTTTACTTATAAGTTGGATGTAAGTGGTATTTAATAAAAAAAGAAGAAAAACAATATAGTACGATGCATATGCTAAAATTGATAGAATATGTAAATGTTGCATCAAATAGGATTGTTGCATTAGTAGTATTTAGATTTTATTTTGATATTTGTATATTTTTTTGTGTTGCATGTTTTCATGGTAAATGCTTATTCCATTTTTTCTTTATTATATATCATAAGGTCACAAAATTATTATGTTACTTTTCCATGCAAATGTTTCATATGAAACACTAGCATTAAGGGAACAGAATATATTAAGTTAATTTACATAATAATGTGCTAAACATAAATACTTAAAAACTACTTCTTTGAATATTCACTTAGCTTTAACATGTACTTACATAATTGTATCTATTTTGGGCCATCCACTCATGTCTCAAGCCACATGTTCTGTTCTTTATTTCTGTGATGAGTTAGACAATAATTACAAAGCATAAAATTTCAAAAGAATCTACAGGACTAAAATTTTTATCAAAATAAAGTTCAATCTGGATATGAGGTTTTGTTTGGCATCTATTAGGTTAAAATTAAAAAGGTCTGAAACCTAAGTTTCATACAACATATAATAAAATGAAATTTAATGTTGTATATATTACTATTAAATACACCTTCAAATTTACATGTGTACTTATATCATTTTCCACTATCATAATTATGAAGGTAACATAATTTTTATTTATAGATGGATGTTCATATATATATATCATTCCATTTTATTTTTGTTATGTTAAGAATGTTTTGTTCAATAGAATCAAGAAACTTGTATTTCAGATACATTTTTTATATTGTCAATATCTCATTTTTAAATATGCTATCAGTAACTTAATGACAGAATCATCTGATTTTGATAAACTACACCTTGTATACATGATTTGACTTCAAGTGAAGTAAGAATTTCCTCAATGTACATTTTTTCCTTTGGGTTATATGTCTGGTAAATATATCCATTTAACTGTGCTATCAAAGACAATGTTTACATAGTTGTGTTACATACTTAATATTTTTGAGAAATGAAGTAAAATGTTTTAACATTGAAGCTCAAAAATATTTAATATTGGATTGTTGCTGTGCAGAATTCTAAGGATTTTTCTAACATTGGCAAAAACGTCATGAAACAGTTATGTGTGCAAAAAATTTTGCGAGTTTTAAAACTGTTAAAGAGTGTATTTTGATGACTTAAAAAATCTGTGTTTCATACACGGCCAATTTAAAATGGGACTAATGTCAGTATTCTAAATTGATTTACATTTTAAATAAAATGGTTATACATACATATGGCATGACTGTATGGTGATGGATGATTTTATTGCCTTTTTCATGAAATCAGTGTTATTTCCTTATGGTATCACTATGTGTATCAAATTTAGATGCCCTCCTATTTTTGCCATCATGAGATACATCCTCTTTTCGTTATGCAGAGCTTTGAACTTCCTAAGTAAAATCATTTCACATTGACAGAGTAAATTTCTGTTTTGGCAACAACAGAAATCTTGAAGTAATTATTCTTATGCAACTAAATCTTCAAATTCCATGCTTTTTAAAGTGATGATTTTGAAGGCTAAAAGCAAAATGATCTGCTTCCCCGTGTTTGTGTCACTATTTGAAATGCCACTGTGCCATAGTAAAAATTATAGTCATATTTCATTTGTGAAATTTATCATTTTATTAGTACCTATATTATTTAGCCTTATTAAATTTCTTCATTCATTTATTTTTTTCTTTTGGTGAATATTTCTTTAGCACCTACTATGTGCCAAGGATTTCAGTAGTTGACAGAATATACTGAAATTTTAGCCTTTCTTGGGCTTGCAATGTAGTATGGAAGCTAGTCTGTGGAGAAAAGAATGTGAATAAAACAAACAAGGAAAACGTAAGAATTCGTTAGTACAAATAGATCTTTATATCTTGTTAGACTATGGTTATTAAAGAAATGGGTTGTTAAGTTCCAGTTCTACATTGAAGCCTGTCTCTTGCATTTAGGTTAAGGAAATAGTGAAGAATCATCACCACAAGTAGTAGGAAAAACAACTCAGGGGCTGAAGACTTTAGAATTGGGGTGCTAGTAAGTCCTGAATATAAACATGACCAAAGATCAGTTCTAACTCCTAAATTTGGCCTGTAACTGTGTTTATTTCCTGGAGTCCACAAGAAAACAGGCATTGAGAGTTGGTCTGGAGGTCTTGTGTAATTAGTTAGAGAAGGGATTTAAGCCTGTTCTCAAGAATTGGTCCAGAATCATTGCTTTAATACAAAAGATTGAGATTAATTATAATGATTCTGATGAAATGTGATAACTTAGTTTGTCTCTTTGCTAGAGGTAGGAATGCTAAGACTCAAGAAAGAATACAAATTTCATTTCTCAAACTTTTAGCTTTTAATTAGCAACATGTTAATTAAACTTAGTTTAATTTTGAACTTAGTTTTAATTTTTAAAATTCAACCCGAAAGCCTGGAAATTATGATTACAGTTGTGAAAACTTTTTTTTTGAGACGGAGCCTCAAGCTATCCCCCTGGGTAGAGTACCATGGCATCACAGCTCATAGCAACCTCCAAATCCTGGACTCAAGCGAGTCTCCTCCCTCCACCTCCCAAGTAGCTGGGACCACAGGCGCCCGCCACAACGCCCGGCCATTTTTTGGTTGAAGCCATCATTGTTGTTTGGCGGGCCCGGGCTGGGGATTTGAACCTGCCACCTTAGTTGTATGTGGCTGGCGCCTTAGCCAATTGAGCCACAGGTGCCGAGCCTCGTCTGTTTGTTTTGAGACAGGGTCTCGTCTTTCTTGCCCAGACTAGAGTGCAGTGGCATCAACAGAGCTCATTGCAACCTTGAACTCCTGGGCTCAAGTTGATCTGTAGCCCCTTCCAGCTGGGGCTACAAGTGTGTGCCATGATGCCCTGCTAATTTTTTAATTTTTGTAGAGTCAGAATCACTCCATATTGCTCAGGTTGGTTTAGACCTTATGGGCTAGAACTCCTTGGGCTCCCAAAGTTCTAGGACTACAGGTATGAGCTACTGTGCCTGGTGGGCTTTGTTTTTAATAAACCATTGGGACTATTAGTGATAGCAAATACACAAATTAAATTACCTTTTATTTCCAACTTTGTAATGGACTTGTTATCCTCATTACAAATATTAAAAATGATTAAACTCTATATAATCTTACGTGATTGGATGCAACCTATACACATATAGCTAAAGTTCAGAATGATTCATGATTTAATACCATTATTAAATGATGAATCCAAATGAAGCTAAATGAGTCCAAATGTCTCAGTGGACGTTATAAACAAAATACATACATACACATCATAGCTATACCTTAAGCTAGAACTGCAACTCAGGTCATCTTGGAATAAAATACTTATTGAAAGTTTAACAGACTAGGCAGCACCTGTGGCTCAGTGAGTAGGGTGCTGGCCACATACACCAAGGGTTTTGGATTTTTTTCTTTGTTTTTGAGACAGGGTCCCATTATGTTGCCCTCGGTAGAGTGCTCATGGCATCACAGCTCACAGCAAGGGCAGGTTTGAACCCGGTCCAGGCCAGCTAAACAACAATGACAACTGCAACAACAACAACAACAACAAAATAGCTGGGTGTTGTGGAGGGTGTTGGGAGGCTGAGGCAAGAGAATCGCTTAAACCCAAGAGTTGGAGGTTGCTGTGAGCTGTGACATCACGGCACTCTACCAACAGCAACATAGTAAGACTCTGGCTCAAAAAAAAAGAAAGTTTAACAGACTAAACAGGAAAGTAAAAATAAAAGCAGTTTTACTCACTAATATAGATTCTAAAAGTGTAAAATAAAATAGTACTTAATTAAATCTAGTAGTCTATTTATAAAAGTAAAACCAAGTAGAATTTCTTCCAAGAATGTAAACATGGCTTAACGAAAGGTATGTGAGTTTAATTTAATGTATGAATTATTAAAAAAAAAAAAAAAGCAGAGTGTAGTCGTTCAAATTTGTAATCCTAGCACTCTGGGAGGCCAAGGTGGATGTATCCCTTGAGCTCAGAAATTCAAGACCAGCCTAAGCAAGAGTGAGACCCTATCTCTGCTAAAACCTGAAAAATTAGCCAGGTGTTCTGGCAGGCACCTATAGTCCCAGCTACTCAGGAGGCTGAGGCAGGATGATCTCTTGAACCCAGAAGTTTGAGGTTGGTGTGAGGTAGGCTGATGCTGTGACACTCTAGCCCAGGGGACACAGCAAGACTCTGTCTCAAGAAAAAAAGAAAAGAATAAAAATAAATAAATAAGTTTTTAAGAATGAGAAAGATAAGTTACAGGAGGAGATTATAGCTAAAAACTTACAGGGAAGAAAACATTTCCTCCAAATTCCAAACTGAAAGCATATACAGCAAGAACAAGACGGAGTCTGTCAGGCTGGGGTGTACATGAGGCAGCTGGTCTGGTCTGCGTGGGTCCTGCCTGCCCTTCACCCCTGTCTCCCATTCTTACTATTTTGTAAGTTTAGCTCCTACCCCAAAGATGGCCATCTTGAGTAGGTTAAGTGGATCAATTTAGGTGAATAAACTTTTGAATTGAAATGTTGATTTTGGTTATGAGTTATACTGATTATTGTTTACTATGGGTCAGGTGTTCTGTCGATTACTGTTTAAGATAAAGGTTAACATGGTCTTCACTTTGAATTTAAATGTATAAAACTATAATTTTAGAAATGGAAGAAAAGAACAGCCTTGGAGTGGCTACTCTCACTGTTCTCCAGAATCGCTACCGTTCTGACACATATAGTTTGGTGGACCTATCTCCGTCTCTGTGTATCGGCTGACACTGACAAAAGGCCAGACCCTCTTTGTCTGGTAACAAAATCGCATTAAGAGTGGTTAGGGAGTGACGCCTGTGGCTCAGTGAGTAGGGTGTGGGCAGGTTTGAACCTGGCCCCTGCCAAACTGTGACAAAAAATAGCCGGGCATTGTGGCTGGTGCCTGTAGTCCCAGCTACTCAGGAGGCTGAGGCAAGTGAATTGCCTAAGCCCAAGAGCTGGAGGTTGCTGTGAGCTGTGACACCACAGCACTCTACCGAGGGTGACAAAGTAAGACTCTGTCTCTTAAAAAAAAAAAAAAAAAAAGAGTGGTCAGGGAGGCTTGGCACCCCATAGCTCAGTAGTTAGGGTGCCAGCCATATACACCGGGGCTGGTGGGTTCGAACTTGGCCTGGGCCTACTAAACAACAACAACAAAAATAGCCATGCATTGTGGTAGGCACCTGTAGTCCCAGCTACTTGGGAGGCTGAGGCAAGAGAATTGCTTAAGCCCACAAGTTTAAGGTTGCTGT